>JANKKB010027543.1:0-11117 GCA_026225775.1 Bursera palmeri | reverse complement strand
TTTTAAGAATAAAATAATAACATCATTTTGTTTATAAGCAACTCAAAATATATAAAGAAGAAAACTATTAAGGATATTATAGAAATAAATAATAGAAAAAGAGTCTAATATTAGGATCTTCAATAGCACAGAAAAGGCCATATTCATTGGGTCAAGAACATTTACCCAAAGAAAACAAAACTTCTATAGCCAGTTGATCAAAATAAGGATCCCAAATTGTATGAGTAATGGGTCTTACATGTAAAAGTTCTTGTACCGATACCTCAAAATTTCCTTACCAGGCTACACGAAATAGATTTCCCAAGTGAACACGTTAAGCAACCAATTTTTCAAACTTAAACACTGAACGCACTACTTCAACGTGATTTAAACCTTTAGTTTTGTCGTGTCTTTTCAACTCATTCCACACGTATTATATTGAGCTTTCCTCCATTAACTTATGTTTATTTTGATTTATCTTTTTTAATTTTTCAATACTATAAAATGACTAATGTACCTTGTGTTTTTAAGGTCTGTTGAGACTTAAAGATGTTTATGTCCTTTCCAAAACTTGTAATTTGGATGTCTGTGTCCCTTTTCTAAACTCAAACTTGTAGATGCTTTCGAGTTATTTAAAACCTTATTGTAATTCTCCCTATTTTATGCCCTATATATATATATACACACACTCGTGCAAAAGAATATGGGGATCTCTAACAAATAACCAGATTTAAGAGAGACTAAAAACAATAACCTATTTCAATAATCTTTGCATCTATCTAGCCAATTTGTTAAACCTTTAATCATTTGTTAAAATCGTTAATCATCCATTAATCCGTTAAGGTGAAGTTGGCTAATAAATATAAATATTATTAGGATAAACTATTTTTCTTTAGCGTCCTTTCAATTCGGTTATTTTTCAATGATCTCCAAAGAAAATTCCTTCTTGCTCAGCCAGACAATTATTTTAGGGTCTTCGGGGAGGCACAGGGCCCAGTAGACACAACATGGCCTTTTTTAGGGACAACATGGCCTTATTTATCCCCAATGTGCCCCAAACATGGTTCTTGTACTGTTGAACGTGGTTTTCTGGCTAAGTATACCACCTGTAAGCAGAAGGACTTGTTGGAATTTAGTCCAAATGGGCCAAATCCAGCCCATAATTATTAGCTGTCGCTGTAGTTTCCAGTTCCAGCCAGCCCACTCGAGTAAAGTATGGGCTTAGATATTAATGGATATGGGATCCTCTCTCTCTCTCTCTCTTTTAAGCAGATCATTGGTTGGTAGGTCACGTGTAATTCATACTTCACTGTTTAAGAATTCCCTAAATCTTTTGAAAATAAAATACAATACTTTTTCTAATTTTATAGTCACGGATTTTAGATTCAACTACACGATCTATAATGTAATATTATTTTAGTAGTATCACATATTTTAAAATTTTATTCAGATATTAAATTAAAAGTAAAACAAAAATAATTATGTTGCCTTTATTAGAGAAAAAATCATTCGAAGTTTCTTGTTTAAATTTCTTTTTTAAGAATGGGAAAATGACACGTAGGTCCATTGAGGTCTAAAATCTGCTGGAATGGAAACAGGTCAAAAAATACTGTGGGAGTTATACTGTTAATAGGATAGTTAATAGAGTAAGCCACAACATAGTTAAGGAACACCATCGGCACACTTGAAAAATCCCCTCACCAAACCATTTCAATATCTGTCTAATTCTATTGTGTGTGAATACCCTTCTTCCACAATAACTCCCAGTTAACACATACAACACACTCTCGCTCGCTCCCTCGCTCGCTCTCTCTTTATTTCTTTCAAAATTAGGGTTTTGGAATACTCACTCTTTCTTGCACTGATTTATGCGTTTCAATGCCTGCTAATTTTATAGCCAAATCGTGCCTCGATAACCCTAGACAGTGCCAAAGAGCTCCCTTTCGCGAGCCATTTTGGCCTATTTCTCACTTTCTCTTTTTTGTACCGACTTCGAATCAGGAATTGATCATTTGAAGGCTTGATTCTCTGATGGCGCCCAGTCGGAAAAAAGGTGCCGGAAGAGCCGCAGCCGCAGCTGCCGCTCGCCGCCAGTGGAAGGTCGGCGATCTTGTCCTAGCCAAAGTCAAAGGATTCCCTGCTTGGCCTGCCACGGTATGCATTACTTCTTATATCTTTTATCTGCACGAAATTCGTTTGAAGAAAAAAAAAGTTTTGCTATTTACAGGTCGGCAGTGGAAGAACATACTTTTAGTTAGGGTTTCGGTGGTTTTGTTTGTACTTTTTCTGTGGGCTTGATGGATTGATGCTTTGTTAGGGTTTTTGTTAATGGGTGTGAGTTTGCGGATCTGTATTCAAGATTATTCCTTTGTTGGATGTTTATTGATTAAATTTTTATGTTAATGTTATTTGCATGCTGATGTTATTGAATTTACACTCTCAGCTGATTGTTAGATAACCGTAAAGATGGGATTGTTTTGTGTTTTTTCGCATTGTAATTTATGTAATTCAGAATAACTTTTCTGGCTATGATTTGATGAATAATGGTTTTGAAGACACAATCCCCGGTGAACTTATGGGAAGTTTAACAAAACCATGCTTTTTGGAGAAATTGATATATATTTTTTTCATTAAGTTGACGCTTTGTGTTAAAATTGATTAGTGTGATTTTTATGTTGTTGAAATGCTTTGACTACCCACTAGTAACCACTTCTATGGTGCTCAGTAGACCAATGGTTGCATCTCAACCAAACAAAGACTTAAAGACACCCCTTTAATTCTTCTCTTAAAAATCCTATGATTTTTGTTTTGTTCAGTATTTATGTTGGTTTCAGTTTGACTCATTTTATTGGTTACCTATGGCAGGTAAGTGAGCCAGAGAAGTGGGGATATTCAGCTGATTGGAAGAAAGTACTGGTCTACTTCTTTGGAACTCAGCAAATGTGAGTGCTCTTGACTATGATTTGTTCGCTTTTGTTATGAATTCGTTTAAGCATGATTGCAGATGATGTTTTCTTTGTGCTTATCACTTAACATATGCTAGTTTTCTGATGATATATTCTTATTGGTTATACGTATTTTATATTTTGTTATTATATGTTATCTGATGGTGCATTCTTATGCAATGATATCTATTTATGGTGATATTGAATCACTGCCAAGTGTTGTTATAGGAAGGGCAAGGTATATATGTTGATTGTGCTGACTGCAAAACATATTCAGAGTGATTATGTTCCTTGTGTTTAATTGGTGTGCGTTTTATTTCATAAATTTATTATCACTTCATCGTCACTTTCAATAATTATCAATTTTATAGTTGGTGGTACTATTAAATGATTTCAGTTAGTAGTTTCTTTTACCCCTTGCCCATTGGAACAAGGAAAGTGGTAGAACAGTGTCAATTTGGGAGGGATGAATTGGTTGTTTTTAATCTTACACCATTTTTTTGTTCAAAGTGAACAAGTATGAGCAAACAGTAGATACCTGTATAAAAAATTGAGAAAAGACTTATTCCAAGTACTGGCAAATTTTGATTAATGGATTTCAGTTTTTTATGACACTAGAAGCTTTGATTGAGGCATTTAGCGCCAAGATAGTTTGAGGAAAATAATCAAGTAGCCAAATGGGGGTTTAATTACATGGCATTTTTATGCCTGGGAAAGTGTCTTAGTTTGAATTAGAATGCAATTTAAACTTATTAAAAATATGTTTTATCATTTTCTCTTATTACAGTTAGGAAGTGCAAGATCATGAGGATATCTCGTCTCATGAATGAGTATTTTATAAATTTATTGATTAATAGTCTATGCTGAAACAAAGAAATTGGTGAGTTAACTTCTTTCTTTATGGGTGTTTTTTTGTGTGACTGAAATTACTAAGTCTTATCAGTGAGTTGATTAATCCCTAAGTTGCTTGAAGGGGAATTTGCTTAGTCAATGCAAGTGTCATGCCTTTGGCAACTCATGGCCAAAGCTTTTTTAACTGTATTCAAGAATTTGAAGTTGTTTAATGTAATTAAAACATTTTGTCTGTGTAACTGTAAATTATAATTGTTTTTATGTGCTGGCATACCTTTTAGGTTCTTTGTTACAGCTTATATTTTTAAGTGTGTAACTGTAAATTATAATTGCTTTTATGTGCTGGTATACCTTTTGGGTTCGTAGTTGCAGCTTATATTTTTAAGTTTGTATAATTTTTTGTCGGACAGAAGTTATGGATAGACTAATATATTAAGTATACAGTTAGAACCCTGTGATGAACAGCAAAAGTAAGCATCTCATTAAAAAAAGAAAAAAAAAATTGTCTCCAAGTGTTTTCTATAGGATTTAAATTAAATTAGATGTTAAGTTTCCTTATTTGAATGAGTACTTTTTCATGTAGAGCCTTCTGTAATCCTGCTGATGTAGAAGCATTTACTGAAGAGAAAAAACAGTCTCTTTTGATCAAACGCCAGGGAAGGGGTGCAGATTTTGTTCGTGCAGTACAGGAGATTATAGATAGTTACGAGAAGTCAAAGAAACAGAACCAAGTTGATTCCAATTCTGGTGCTGAAGTCGCTCTGGCAAACGGTGGGAATTCAGTCGACTCAGCTGCCCACTTTGGGTTGAAGGACCTAGCAGAAGCTACTGAAGCAACTCTTGATTCGCAATTGAAACCTTCAAATTCTGCTGCCGTTGCAGATGATCCAATTCTCCCATCTGAGAGTGCTCCAGCTGCAGGACAACTAGATGCATTGCCTGATAAAGAGGCCTTACCAGAGGAACCTGTTGATAATTTGATTAAAGAAAGACCTGTTCTAACTACCTACACTTCAAGAAAAAGATCTGGAGGTTTACGATATCAAAGTACACAAAGAAAGGCTCTGTCAGCCGGAAGATCAAGAAGCTCATCAAGGGCTGAATCCTCTAGATTTCAGAATTTTATTAATCAATATAACGATGATGGGAAGAATGCTGAGGACATATCTTCCACTGTCATTAGAGATGGATCCTTGAGATGGCATAAAAGAACCAGAAAATCACCAGATGCTTCTGAATGTGATGATGTGGATTCATGTGCTTTTATATCTAATGGTAGCAATGAAGATAATAGTTCTGAAATCTTAACAGTTGAATCTGATGCTTTTAGTCTCAATGAAGGAAGCACTGTGGATTCTGGTTGTAAAGTTGAACACTCAGAGACTGTTTTTGAGTGTTTGGAAGGAGATGTTGAGTTGAGAAAAGGGCTTGATTTTCAAATTAAGACTGTTGTCATTAAGAAGAAAAGGAAACCAAATCGAAAACGAATGACTGTTGATGCTGCCAATCCTTCAGCTAAAATGGACATGGAAGCAGATTTGGATGTAGGGACACAGAATACTTGCCATATTCCACAAAATGCTGGTGGCACTTTGAGTGAAAAACATTCTACAGAAGATGGAGATGAGCATCTCCCACTAGTGAAACGGGCCAGGGTTAGAATGGGCAAACCACCTTCTGCAGAGCAATTGAAAAACTCTTTGCAGACTGAAGAGATACCTTCTAAGGATGTTACTGTTAATATGTTGGAGCAAACCAACCCCAATTTAAACCATGATGATGATGATAGAGACCCTTCTGTGGTGAAGGAATCTTCGGATAACACATCACCTTCAAAGGGTTGCACTGAAATTTTAGGAAATAGGCTACAACTTTGGAAAGGTCCGAAGAACCAATCATTTGGCATTTCAGCAGATGGTGAAGCTGCTTTACCTCCATCTAAACGTCTTCATCGGGCTCTGGAAGCTATGTCAGCTAATGCTGCTGAAGAAGATCAAATATGCATTGAGTCATCAAACATAGACCCATCTTTTAATGGGTTTGGCATTGATTCCATTACTAGATGTTTTAATGAGACCGTGGAAATCCGAGAAGCATCGGTACTGCAGAATGCAGACTCTTCTGGTAATGATGCTTCTGGGTTTTATTCAAGTTCAAACTTAGTTTTGGAGTCTAGCAGGTCTTCTGGAGAAGCACACATTTGTGATGAACTCATCAAGAGTTCTAATAGCCAACAACATGAATTCTGCAAAGATGTAAATGTTGATGGCAAAGATCTTACTGTGTCATCTTTGGCTACTAATACTACCCAAACTGTGCCTCAGATCCAAACTCCAGAACATTTTTCTCCTATTCCAGACAGAAGACGGGCTAGTTCCAGATCAGATCAAGATTCATTAGATCAGTTGCTGCCTTTGAAGGATGGCGGCAATACGGAGAATCTTGAGTTGAAGGCTTTTAGAGCTGAAAATGTCAACAAAGATATTGCTACTTCAGAACACAATGAGTTGAGCCTGGATCCTGTATCAGGGGCTGCTCACAGTCCTAAGGTTTCACCGCAAAATGGTGCAGATGTGCATCGATACAATGCGGAGGTGGCTGGTTGTGACAATTCTGAGTCTTTGAGGTCTCAAATTGATGACAACTGCCAAATTAATAGCATGTAAGTTCATGTGCCATACTGGTTATTTGGGTTATAACCAAAACTTTCCGTATCTGTCTGTTCCTTCTTTTTTTTCTTAAATAATATTTTTCTAAAGTGAATACATCTAGTTCATATGCTTCAGTACAGTAACTATACAAGTTAACAGCACTTCCCACCACAATGATTATGAAGATGGTCTGTTTCATAAATACTTTACTGTAAAACAATAGGGAAAAGTAAATTTAAACGTGAAAAGTTAGATGTTCATGTTCACTAAGTTCTCACTGTAACATGAATTCTCTTAAGATGACAGCCTTCGTGACATTGATGCATAAAACGATTGCCTTGATTCTGTTTTTATTCCTTAGTTTGGTATGGGAAATATCTTTGGTCTTTTTGTTCAAATTTTAAAATCTGTTCTATTTTTTTTGTCTTAGGTGTGAGGTTCCGAAAGAAATCAGACACAAAGGAAGGCAGAAAGATGCAAGTTTTGTTTCTGTTTCTGATGATCATTTGGGTGACAAGGATGCCTTAGGCGTCCAATCAAGTTCATCTCCCATTGATGGAGTGGATTCTCCTGTACGGGTTTCTCCAGCCAATACCTCACTTTGCCATATATCTACATCAGAAAGTGCCAATGTTGTTCAAAACAATAGCTATTCTAGTCCCAATGTTCATTTGCAGCACAAGAAAGGTTTGGGTGCTCCAGTTGCTGATGAAGAAGGCAAAATCGATACACCTGTAACCCAAAGGCCAAAATCTGTTGGAAAATGGAGTAACTTTTCTGAAGCACATGCTGCTCTATCTTCTTTTGAGTCTTTTTTGGGATCATTAACGAGGACAAAGGACAGCATTGCTCGAGCAACACGCATAGCTATTGACTGCGCAAAGTTTGGTGTCTCTGTCTCTGCAAAGGTAGGAAAATGTTGCTTTTTATATTTTACGTACTTCATTTGTGTTCACCTTGTGACAGTATAGATTAATAATGTGGTTAGTGGGAAGAGAGTATGTTTTGCTTATTTTTTGCAGGCATTAAACAAATAGTGTGGTTCCTGCCTTTATATTTGTGGAATGAAAATTCTTTATATGCTTTTCATTTTGTCTACTGATTTCTGAGAGTAAATTTGTGGGTTATTAGGTGCTGATTTAGATAGTTTACAGCTGTTATGTGATTTGAGATGTTTTATCAATTGGCCTCTGAATGTCTTTATAATTTGTTTTGATTATTTTATTGTTTATGATCTGTGTGGGCTGGAGCATTTGTAGCTTGAATAGCATCCTTGTGAACGTGACCTCAAAGAGTTGATAAGTTTTGAGATTTAATCAGTTATAGTTGAGTTTAGACTTGAGATAGGGATAATATCTTTTCTTGTGAATATTTTGCACTTATTTTTTTGTAGGGTGCGATGATAACACAAGTTTTCCTAGCAAACATGTTGGTTTTGTTTTTTGATATGTTAATACATGTTAGATCTAATCATGTATTGCTGTGTGGTTTTTTTGAATGATTTAATATGTCTCTACTTTATTTTGATATTATAGTTCTCTGTTTAAATTAGGTGATGGAAATTGTAGCCCGTAATTTGGAGAGCGAGTCTAGCTTACACAGAAGGGTAGATTTGTTCTTCCTTGTGGATTCTATTGCTCAGTGCTCTCGAGGTTGGAAAGGTAATCTGCCAGCTGTCTTGTTAGACTACAATTGCCTTAATTACAGTAGTTCTATTCCATGATCTGCCTTATGCTAAGATTAAGTCAATCAAATGTCTATTTGTTTGGTTTATTGTTGTGTTGATATTGACCTAGAATATTCAGGGAATGTTGGTGGTACATACCCTTCAGCTATTCAGGCAGTGCTACCACGGTTACTATCAGCTGCTGCTCCTCCTGGAAATGCTGCTCAGGAAAATCGAAGGCAGTGTATGAAGGCAAGTGAAGGAAATCTTCTGATGTAATTTTGAAATTTTCTTTTCTTTTGGTTATTTCTTACCTGTTCACTCCCCTTTGTGTAGGTTTTGAGGCTCTGGTTGGAAAGAAGGATCCTTCCTGAATCATTTATTCGTCACCATTTGCGAGAACTTGATTCCCTTTGTTGTTCATCATCTTCTGGTGCCTATTCTCGTCGTTCAGCAAGGACAGAAAGGGCTTTAGATGATCCTATTAGAGACATGGAGGGCATGCTCGTGGATGAATATGGAAGGTAGGACTTTGTTGGATTTTTTTTTAGTCTAGATCAATTTATGACTAAGTGGACAGCATCATTTACTATAGATATTCCTGTTTCCTCAGCAATTCAAGTTTTCAGCTTCCCGGGTTTTGTATGCCCCGAATGCTCAAGGATGAAGATGAAGGAAGTGATTCTGATGGAGGGAGTTTTGAGGCTGTTACTCCTGAACACAAGTCTGGAACCCCTGAGGAACATGGTGCAACCCCTGGAATGCAAAAGCATAGACATATCTTGGAAGATGTTGACGGTGAACTTGAAATGGAGGATGTGGCTCCCACTTGTGAAATTGAGATGAGTTCAACCGCAGCTGAAGTCAAAACTGCGCAGACTTCACATGATCAGTTGGCCCCCTTTGTTCCTCCCTTGCCTCAAGATGTGCCCCCATCATCACCACCGTTGCCATCATCTCCCCCTCCTCCTCCACCACCACCTCCACCCCTCCCTCCTCCATGTGCAATGTCTGACCCTTACTCTAATGGAGCAAGCATGCATGTGAGTCCTATATTTGTTTGGATGCCTAGAACTTGTCTTAGTTGTGATTGAAAGCAGTGGAATATGTTATTTATTATTTCTTTTTGAATTTGGCATACATTTGCAGAATATGCAAAATGATGTGCGACAATCTGTGGCCCAGCAGTCAGTTGCTGCATCGATCAACCCTATAGTATCCACCAATGGAATGCATTATCATGCCCCTGAATGTAGAGATCTTCAGATGACGATGCAGATATCTGACTCTACTAGCTCTTTTGGCAGCTATCCTGTATGTTCGTCAAATAATGTTCAACAAACTGACAGCCCACGATTCCATCACAAGCCATACCCTCCATTGCCACCTCATGCTCCACCATCAAATCAGTTCTCATATGTTCATGCGGGCCAGAATATGAAGTCTCAGAGAGAAGCCCCACCCCATTCCCATTCTCACAGATACCACTCTTTGCCAAACGTTGATAGTGGAAACTTTTATAATAATCATGATAGAATGAAACAGGCCCCATACGAAGTCCAAGATAGTTGGAGGTGTCCTCCCTCTTTTTCTGGTAAGGTTCTTTTAACAAATATATCTAGCAGTGAGTTGTACATGTATCATTTTCTCTTGGGTATTCTCTGGTGACATTGCCAATGTTATTATTTTTCTTTACACCAGGTCCTAGATATCCTGACAAAGCCAAAGAATCTTATGCGCCTGGTTCATATGTTGGCCCCCCATGTGAGCCAACATCATTGCCAAGTCAAGGGTGGGCTTTTCCTCCCCGGGGAATGAATCACAGGAACTCTCTCCCGATTAGACCTCCTTCTGGAGGTCCAGTGCCAGTGGGAATAAGAGGTATGTAATCATTCCATGAAATTGTCTTCTGAAGGAAAAAAGAATAAGTTGTTCATTAGCTCGTTGATGCATTTTTCTTTGGATATCTGTTTTATGCATTATTCTTGCGACTTCATCAAAGCATCAATAACCCTGCTCCCGTTAGTATTGTCTGTAGGTTGCTTAAAAGTAGTAATACTAATAATAATAATAAAAGAAGCTAAATAGTTTCTTTTTGTGTTTCAGCCCCAGGTATTTGGCGGCCAAGGTGAACAAGTATAACCCCTCTACAGGAATTGGTATGTTATTGCCAATAATTTCATGTAAACTTGTGTGGAATTCAGCCAGAATACTGGAATTCTATGGAATTGAGGTCTATCTCTTTGAAAAGATAGGGAATGACATTTCAATTACATGAATTCCAACTTGAAAGCTGTAATTCGATGCTACTAGATAAGTCCTATTAAAAAAAATTAACTAGCTACAAATGCTTTTTTTATTTTCTTTGGTTCTTACGAGATACTCCATTATGGTTGTCAGGTATGATCCATTTTTGATCTGGGTTCTGCGGCTTGTTAAAAATACAATTGAGTTTCCTCCTGGGCCAAGCCTCTTCACACCAAGGAAGGAACGAGGGATATTCAGATGAGGGTTAGGCAAAGGAGATGAGCATGTTGGCATGCTAAACTGTATATATGTATTCTATCAACTCATCTGCTAAAGCGGATGGGTGTTAAGATGGTCATGGCGGTTGTAGAGAGATTTGGAGGAGCTGTAACTAACTCTAGGCTGTCTAATATCAGTTTTGTGTTTTGTGTTTTTCCTACAATTTTTTTTTTTCTGATGTAATTTATTTCTCGGAATTTTTTTTATTATAGTAATTCTATCAAAATTTTTACTAGGCACATGCTGGAACTTGGAACTTGTTCCGCATTTAGCTGTAAACGGTTGGTCTTTGTTAATACATTGGAAAAATTCTACCGGTTTAGCTCTTCATGTGGCTGGATCTATCTGGATATATAATAATTCAACTTCATAGATTATTTGAATATCTTTTTTCAGTAAAAGTATCTTGTTAAAAGGAGTTCTGTCCACCTGCACATGCAACTACTTGCGAGTATGAATTGGTTGTTTCCAATAAACTCGTTTTCGGGATTGAAAATG
>JANKKB010027542.1:0-11117 GCA_026225775.1 Bursera palmeri | reverse complement strand
ACAATTCGAGTTGTCCTTGCTCTTGCTGTTCACTTTGATTGGAAAATAAGACAATTGGATGTTTCTAATGCTTTCTTGCTTGGTGTTTTACAAAAGGAAGTTTATATGAAGCAACCTTAAGGCTTTGTTCATCCAGATTTTCCTACCTATGTTTGCAAACTTGAGAAGTCCTTATATAGACTCAAACAAGCCCCTCGGGCTTGGTTCATGTGCCTATCTCAGTCTCTACTTCAGTTTGGATTTATTTCCTCATCGGTGGACTCTTTATTATTTATTTATCATCAAGGAAATATTCACTTGTTCTTTCTCATCTATGGATGATATTCTTGTGATAGGTACGCATCCTTCTCTTATTGTCAAGTTGCAAATGGAATTCAAAATGAAGGATCTTGGTTCATTAAATTATTTTCTTGGCATTCAAGCTCATCGAGACTCTACGGGTTTACAACTCCGGTAGTCAAAGTATATTGGTGATCTTCTCCATCGCACTAAGACGATTGGTGCTAAACCTTATCCCTCACCATGTTCTTTGGGACTTCAGCTTTCAACTCATGATGGTGAGCCTCTATCCGTAGCTCAAATTACTGAGTATCGCCAAACTGTTGGTGCTCTAAAATATTGCACTATAAATCGTCCGGATATTGCTTTCTCAGTTAATCAACTATGCCAACATATGCATTGTCCAAGATCCATTCACTGGTCTACTGCAAAGCGGGTTCTCCACTACCTCAAAGGAACAATTGACAACGGCTTATGGTATAAAAAAAGATCTCTTACTCTTCAAGCCTATTGCGACTCGGATTGGGCCGGTAATCCTGATGATCGTCGTTCAACCACAAGCTATAGTGTATTCCTTGGTTCATGTTTAATATCTTGGACTGCTAAGAAACAAAATACTGTAGCTCGATCCAGCACCGAGGCAGAATATCGAGCTTTAGCAATCACCACAGTCGAACTCTATTGGGTTAGAATGCTTCTCAAGGAACTCTGTATACCGCTCTCTATCCCTCCCACAATTTGGTGTGACAACATTGGTGCATTAGCCTTAGCTTCTAATCTTGTTTTTCATGTTAGAACCAAGCATATTGAAGTGGACTATCATTTTATCTGTGAGAAAGTTCTTAATAAAGATATGACACTCAACTTCATTTTCTCCCAAGATCAGATTGCTGATATTTTTACAAAAGGATTAAGCACGAGTCGATTTTGTGAGCTTCGACACAAGCTGCAAGTGTGTCTACCCCTTTCCAGCTTGCAGGGGGATGTTAAGCAAGAGACTCAGTCAAAACTCAACACTGTAGAATTATCGCCAACTGCTTCAACATCTACAACAACCTTATCTCTGATAACCTGATTTCCATTTAACTTTTGCTTCCGCATAACTTGTATCTGATATCTATTGACTATTTCAAATATATCCTTATCATTGTAAATTGTAACAACCTCAACTATAAATAAACCAATACACGTACTGGTTTTGTATTTGTAGCCAGAACTTTTTATTCACATTGTAGGATCCTTGGGCTGCCATTCCTCCTAAAATCATTTGGTGATAGGAGAGCAAAACCCAATTCCTTTATGACATTCGACATTGCACCCCGCAAGGCCTGTTCTAAGAGTGATCACAGGGAGCGGCATTGTGAAACCTCCAACAATCCCTCCCTCACGATGACACTCCAACGACTTGAGCCTATGACCATGGCTCTGATACCATTTGTAGGACCCTTGAGCTGCCATTCCTCCTAAAACCAATTGGTGATAGGAGAGCACAACCTAATTCCTTTATGGCATTCGACATCGCACCCCGCAAGGCCTGTTCTAAGAGTGGTCGTAGGGAGTGGCATTGTAGAACCTCCAACAATCCCTCCCTCATGATGACACTCTCACGACTCGAACCCATGACCATGGCTCTGATACCACTTGTAAGACCCTTGGGCTGCCATTCCTCCTAAAACCAGTTAGTGATAGGAGAGTACAATCCAATTCCTTTATGGCATTCGACATCGCACCTCGCAAGGCCTGTTCTAAGAGTGGTCGTAGGGAGCGGCATTGTGGAACCTCCAACACATATCTTATTTCTTTCAATAAGAAGTAAAATAGCATATTAGTAATTTTTTGGAAAGAATGCTTGGGGTGTGTATTGGGAACATTTTATGGTTAATTGTTGCTCTCATTATTTGTGCTTTCCTGTTTTCTTCCACTCTCAAAACCTTTAAATACAGAGAACCCTTTTTGCTATTGTCATTTCAATTTCTTAGTTTTCTTTTAAATATATTTTAAAAGGATTGCATAAGTTTTAATTATTAATGTGTATTATTTTATTTGTTGTGAAGAGTAACAAGAACAAAACACACCAATAAACAGAGACTTCAAGATTAACAACTATACACAGGAAGATCAAGAAAAAATTCGAAAGATAATAGGAAAGAACAGAAGAATTTATATCAAACTATAAAAAGTGATCCTACATCCACTTGTTGGTGATGCTCAATCAACTATAAAAATAAGAGTGTTACAAGATTGTTTCTAGAAATTTTACAGATCAAAGCTTTTTAAGGCAGATAAAAATGTGAGCTTTCTTGTTACCCATACAGTTCTCTTTCTATGCGTAAAAAATCCCACAATTTTTGTACTCCAAGACAAGACAGAATTTTTGTAGCTCCAATGCTCTTTTGCCATGTGCAATTCTTGACAGCCAATAGTCCTCTAGAGACTGTTTCCACCTCATCAATTACATAAATTGAGTCATTCATTATATTATTAATAAAATAATAGTAACGGACCAAGTCTACCACACTTACCAGAAAACATCGCAAGAAAATAATAGTAATGGCAATGGTATTAATTATGGCATTCCAAAAATAATACAGAACATGTTGAAGTGATTTTTTAAAAAAGATTTTTTTTTAAAAAAGATTTTTTTTTAAAATGTTAATATAAATTATTACTATTAAATTATTTAGGAAAAATATAAAATTATAATATTATTATAAATAACTTAATGTGATATTGTCCATTTTAGCACCACCGAATCGCACAGTTTTGTTTATGGATTTCTAGCCTCAAACGCGTCACATTAAGTAAAAGTCTATTAGCTCTATTTAAACCGTTCCTCAATACCTCATATGAGTGATATGAGACTTCCAAAATCACAACGCAGCCCCTCATCGCGATCGTGCTGATAACGTGTTATAAATAGCCCAATGTGATATTGTCTACTTTAGTGCTACCGGATCCCACGGTTTTTGTTTCTGGGCTTCTGACCCAAAATGCATCATATTAGATAAAGGTCTATTTAAACCATTCCTCAACGCCTCACGTGAGTGATGTGAGACTTCCAAAGTCACAATAAATATATATTTTTTATAGTTAATATAAACATAAAAGATTAATCATTCTTATATAAATATGTAATACTATTTTTTAAAAATTAAATTTTAATATTTAATGTTAATTTTTAAAAGTATAATAATTATTTATCTATTAAAAAACTTTATAAAATAAAGATGGTTTTAGAGTTTTATTATTTTTAATTGATTATTTTAAAAAATATTATTTACTTTATAGAATAAAATAAAGGAGGGTCTATAATTTTATCAATTTATTATTTAATTAATTTTTAAATAAAATAAATATAGATAAAAAAATCTTAATAAATAATATAGGAGTGCCTATTTATTCACCAAATATTTGAAGATATTTATGTTACTCTTTTACATATTAGACCAAACGTCAGGGTGTCTATATATTTATCCCTTACCAAAACGTGTTCAAGATTATCATCTGATCTTGTCTACGCTCTTTGTCCACGTTAAGGGTGTGGAAAAGGTCAGACGCGTGGAACTTCGTGTTGTTGAAACATCCAAGAAGTAACGCTGCTTGTCGTTTTCTAATCAACTGCTACAAAATGGTTAGCTAAAGCAATTTGACAAAGAAGCTCAGTTTTCAATGGCCTCTTCATCTCTTCCTTCTTCTACCAGTCAACAGAGATGGAAATATGATGTTTTCCTGAGTTTTAGAGGGGATACTAGAAAAAGTTTTACCGATCATCTATATACTGCTCTAGATCAGAAAGGTATTTTCACATTTAGGGATGAAGAAAGACTCGAGAGAGGATTGCAAATTTCACCGGAACTCTTGAGAGCAATCGAAGAATCGATGTTTTCAATTGTAATTTTGTCAAAAAATTATGCTTCTTCTACATGGTGCTTGGATGAACTTGTAAAGATTGTTGAGCGCATGGAGCAGAAGCCACATATGGCTTTTCCAGTTTTTTACGATGTAGATCCTTCTGAGGTACGGAAACAAGAGACGGGAGATTTCAAGAAAGCTTTTGATGCACATGAAGAAAAAAATAACGGGAAGGTACAAAGATGGAGATCAGCTCTCAAACATATAGCCAATCAATCTGGGTGGCATCTGCACGATAGGTACTCTATATATATATATTCTGGTTGCACATAGTGTTTTTCTTGTCTTTCATTTCAAATATCTAATTGTTTTATGCATGAAATCAATTGATATTATGTTATGTTTCTTTTATTCTTTAGGTCTTTTTTTTTTTTTAAGTGAAAACTTCTCTTCTAATTTGTTCACTTTCCTAAAGTCCAATTAGTAAAAGCTGAAATAGAAGCTGGATTTCTAAAAGCTTTTGTCGGAAATTTGAGGAATAAAGGAATACTAAAAGAGTAATATCATTCAAAAAGTAAATTCATAAAAGTTAAGGAGTCAAAATATCTTGGATGAGTAAACTGTGATAATAAATGAGAAGTTAGGACAAAAAATTTGTATAGATTTGTATATATTAATTAGTTATATATGTAGAGTTGATGGATTATTAATAATAAAAAGGTAAAACTATCTAAAAAAAAAAGCGAAAATGAGAAATTTGATCGAAAAGCCTTTACAATAAAGCCCAACCATCATTTAGTAGTCAAAAAGACTTTATACCTATTAAACTTTCATATTAAACTCAACTACCATTCAAAGAGCTTGATAGCAAGGCTCAACGACCTTAACCATATTGTTTTAAGTGTTGACACCCATATTCAAAATTTCTTACCAAATTAAAAAAAATTATTTATTTTATTAATTTATTAAAAAATTTATTCATATCCATAACGTTTTGTAATTGTTATCTAGATAATATGTTTAAGAACTCTCTGTAATAACGGTGCTTATTTTTTTTTTTTCAAAAAGAGAATTTTATTTTCTATTTTAGCCATGTGTTGACAATATACTTTTGTAATGAAAGATTTATTAATTTTACAAAAGTAGCGAAATAGAGTAACATATTTCATTATTAAATTTAGGTGTCGAGACCAGAATATGTTAATTAACGATCAAAATTAGAATGAGTTTAGGGGTCAAAACTAGACTATTTGAAGGTCGATCGAGATTAGAAGGGTCTAGGGATTAAGACTAAACTATGTCAAGAATCAAAATCAAACTACTTTTAGGCTCAAGATTAGACTAGATTCAAATATCAAGTTCTAATTTTGGGGTCAAAACCAGAATAATCATAAGATTATCAATAGAGGAAAGATCAACAATACACAGTGGATTGATAGAGAAAAATAATGAAGGAAACAAATAAGTCAAAGTCCTTCATTCAAGTCAAGAACCTTGACTACATGGGTCGAGAGTAGACTGCTTTTATTAATGATATTTTTAAGTACTTAAACTAAATATTAAGGCCATTTGGCTAGGAAAGAAAAATGGAAGGACATTTTTCCAAAGTGTCCTCCCAAAGAAAGCCTTCTAAAGAAATATCCAAACTAAAAATAATAATTAAAAATATTTTTTTTGGTAATCATAAAATAAAGAAGTAGACAATAGGATGGGAAGATCAAATAACAATAAATTTTGGTATCTATTTTGCTATTATACATGCTTCCAATATGATAGGTATCAAATAACAACAAATTTATTTATTTTTTAATCTTTCTTTTATAATTATAACTTTTTAATATGAATGCTTTTTAATATATTTGTCACTTCTCATTATTTTATTAATTTAAAAAAATATTAAATTTTTATTTAGATATTATGTTAGTCCGTTTGAATTTAATTTTTTGCTACAAATTTTTGGTGATTGATTCATTGTCATTCAATGGATGTGAGTGAGAAGTTAAGAGATAAATATTTAATATGCTATTTGAGTTTTCATAAACAAGGTTAAGAACATTTGAACTTACCAAATTAACTAATATTTTATCATTTACTATTATTCTTTGCAGACATGAAGCACAATTGATCCAAGAAATTGTTAGAGAAATATCAAGCAGATTGGACAAATTATTCCCAAGTGTCAATCCAGACCTTGTTGGAATACAACCTCGTGTCCAGGAATTAATGAACAATTATTTACAAGTAGGTTTAGATGAAGTTCTCTTCATTGGAATTTGTGGAATGGGAGGGATAGGCAAAACTACAATTGCTAGAGCTGTATATGAGATGTTTTCAAATCAATATGATAATAGATGCTTTCTTGCGAATGTTAGAGAAGTCTCTGAAAAGAAAGGTCTAGAGTCCTTACAAGAAACACTTCTTTCTAAGGTCCTAAATGAAAGAAATTTTAACATATGTGATGTTAATGAAGGAATCAATATGATTAGAAGACGAATATGTCGGAAAAAGGTCTTTCTTGTTCTTGATGATGTGAATCAACCAAAACAACTAGAAGCGTTGGCTAAAACACAAAATTGTTTTGGTTCTGGGAGTATAGTCATCATTACAACTAGGGATGAACATCTGCTGATTAGACATGGAATCAACAAGAACCATATATATAAGGTTGGAGGATTGGACCGTGAAGAAGCTCTCAAACTCTTACATTTGAAGGCCTTCAAACATGAAAAGGCCACAAATGATCATCTTGAGCTCTCCAACCAGATCATACATTATGCACAAGGGCTTCCATTGGCTATAGAAGTGTTAGGATCCTCTTTGTGTAGTAGAAGTGCTAAGGAATGGGAAAGTGAGTTGGACAGACTACAAAAGCATCCTAATCGAAGGATTTTGGAAGTACTTAGAATAAGTTATCATGGATTAGCTGAAATCAATAAGAAAATATTCTTAGATATAGCTTGTTTCTTCAAGGGCAAGAACAAAAATAGAATCAAGGATATTTTAAAATATAGATTTGATTTTGATGTCGAAATTGTAATAAGGGAACTTGAGGAAAAATCTCTTATTACTATTTCTTATAATGAATTGCAGATGCATGATTTATTACAAGAAATGGGTAGGGAGATTGTTCGTGAACAGAACCCTGAAGATCCTAGCAAATGGACTAGATTGTGGTTGTATGAAGATATTCATTGTGTTTTGAAGAATGAAAATATGGTGATAATAGTTTTTTTTAAAGAATATGTATTATTATAATTTATATTTGAGTTAAAATTTTCTATACTAATCATTCAATTCATTTATTTATTTGTTCGTTTATTTTTATTATTTTTAGGGAAAATGTGCAATTGAAGGTATAATGGTTGATAACGCTGGAAAGAATTTCACTAACTTGAAGGGTAGAGCCTTTTCAAACCTTGGCAATTTGAGACTACTCAAGATCAGTAATGTTCACTTTTCTGAAGAACCTGAATACCTCTCAAATGAGTTGCGGTTTCTGAAATGGCATGGATTTCCTTTAAAATGTTTACCTTCAAGTTTCCATCTGGAAAATCTTGGTGAACTTAATATGTGCAATAGCCAATTTGAATATGTTTGGAATGGCATAAAGGTATCATATCTTTACTTATTTTTGGATTTATTTGTGAAGTTCATAATAAGAACTAAATTTCTTATTAATCTTTTCCTTTATTACAGTCTCTGGAGAAGTTGAAAACCATTAAGCTCAGTCACTCCCGTAAGTTGATTAGGACTCCAGACTTTACCGAGGTTCCAAATCTTGAGAGGCTACATCTTGAAGGCTGTATAAGTTTGCTCGAGGTTCACCAGTCCGTTGGATTTCTCCGAAAGCTCACTGTATTGAATTTGAAAAACTGCGAAAGTCTTGTTAGTTTTCCAAGGAGCATCTATGGTTTGACTTCTCTCGAGATTCTGAATCTTAATGGCTGCTTAAAGCTAGCCGAGCTGCCTGAGAATTTGGGGGCAGCTGAGTTATTGGAGAAGCTAGATATAAGTGGGACTGCAATAAGACAAGTACCATCCTCCATTGTAAGGCTGAGGAACCTCAAAATATTCTCTCTTCATGGATGTAAAGCAGAACCACGCCAAACCTTGGGACATTTCTTCCAATCATTATTGATGCCAAAAAGAAGTCTAGGGTCGCTGTGTTTGCAATTGCCTCCTCTCACAGGTTTATCATCTTTAATGAAATTGGACCTTGGTGACTGCAGTCTTTCCGAAGGAGCAATTCCTCAAGATATTGGCTCCTTAATCTCGTTACAAGAACTAAATTTAACTGGAAACAATTTTGTCACCATACCGGAAAGCATCAAGCAACTCTCGGATCTTAAAATTTTTCGCTTGGAAAATTGCAAGTATCTTAACTCGTTGCCACAAATTCCACCAAAAGTAGTTGTGGTTGCTGCAGAAGGCTGTCATTCATTGGAAACATTGCCAAGCACTCTGCTAAAACCTTGTAATTCTCCAGAAATCGCACTGCAATTTTTTAATTGCTTCAAGCTAGCTGAGAATGATGACGTTATAAACAAGTTGGCTGAAGAATATTTGAAATTCTGGTTTCAGGTTTCTCTCTAATTCTTTCTCTTTATCATTACGCAGTACAATGTTATTGTTATCTTTATAGTTATAGTCCACATATATATAGCGAATCTGTAGAAATTTTTTACTATAGAAGTATCATCATTACTAATTAGACATAGCTAAAATATATACACAAGAATGTTATTCATTGCATCTCAGTGTCAATGTATTTTTGGCACTTGATACTTCTAGTTTACTTACTATAATAGTTTAAAATTAAGTTGTAGTAAATTTGATGCTTTTTAAACTTTAATCTATGTTTTGGCTTTTATATATTGGTTCAATGCATATTATGTCAATATCTTTTTTTTTTTTTTTTTAACTTATTATTAGTGTTAGTGGTTTGAATATAGTTTATGAAATCATGAAGGTTTTACTGTGATGAATGAAACTTCAACACATTTACTACTCATAAAGAAAAAATAGCGAAAAGAACAAAACATCATTATTTATATAACAAAATAAAATTTTAATTTTTTGTCAGTTGATCCCAAATGTTTAGGGGTCAGTGATAGTGTTTAAAACTACAGGAGATTGAATAATTTCAGTTGAAACCTGAGGGCGTAAAATAATTATCCCAATATTTATATATACTTTAAATAATGTTCATGTATTTACAATCATACAACTACTATTCTCTGTTGACATATTCTAAGTCTATGCTTACTACTGATCATGATTTATATATTTTACAGGAAGACACTAATTATTCTTTAAAATTTCATGTTTGTCTTCCGGGGAGAGAAATTCCAAGGTCGTTCACTTACTCTGCACTGGGGAATTCAATGGAAATCGAACTACCGCACAATTGGGCAAATGATAAATTAATGGGATTTGCTGTGTGCGCAGTTTTTGCACAGCCTGCTACTTATAACAGTGATAAAGGTCCCATCGACGTTTGTTGTACTTTAAAAATAAACACGGTACATTGTTATTCTACCATAATTGTCATCCCTGGTTCCACGAGGATAGAGTCTGATCACCTTTGTTTGGGCTTTTTGTCTAAGAATAAGATGATTGGTGAAGACTACAAATTTTCAGGAAGAGATTTGTACATGGACTTTAAAATTTGTAACGACTGTAGTGAAAGCTGGAATGCTTTCGTCAAAAGTTGTGGAATTTGTCCAGTTTACAAGCAAGACATGAAATATTTACCGGTAGCTGAAGATTCTATTGTGGAGCAAAACCATGATAAACTAAAGGAGATTCCTAAGGATTTTCGTACGGATATATTTATGGTAAAACAAAAGCGATTGCTGAAGTCGAGAAAAAGGGTTTTATTTCCTCCTGTTGAGAAATTGGTTAATGGTTATACGGCTAAAGAGTATACAATTGAAAAGGTGATTGGGATGAAGATGACACCTAATATGAAAGTTCGTGAGCATGTACTTAAGATGATAGAACATCTTAGCGAGGTTCGTGAGCATGTACTTAAGATGATAGAACATCTTAGCGAGGCTGAGTTGGAGCTGAAATCGATTAGGGAATTCAAGTCTATATCATATTCAGATCACTAACTAACTGATTTGTTATATGATTTGAAGGTGAACTATGACTTACCCATTTTCACCACCACACTTTTTGGCCCAAGCAAGCACCATGGTGTCTCAGTCCATGCAAGGCATCCAATCCATCCCAAAAGTCCAGGGAAAGAAGACTCCAAGCATGTTTTTAAGCCCAACCCGAATTGGTTTTCAAGCCTATTCGTTGTCTATGTGCTTGTTGGCTTTTCAAGCCCAATTTATGGTATTTGAGGGCCTTTTTTGTTATACTTGTATTTATAGGCCTTAATTTATGTAAAAGTTAATTTTTTAGCCCACTTTAGAATGCTAACTAATTCAATCAAGCTCAAATTGATTGAATTAGAAAGCCTCCCAAATGTAAACTAAATTAGGCTTTATTTATAATGTAATTGCATTTTCACTTTGTAATCTTTTGTTTACTTGTTGTAAAGGGTGGCCTTTATGTCATTTCATCCATTTTATAAGCCTTAGTATATAAGGCCTCTTTTGTGTAAGATTTGATTAGCTTTTGATGAATTAAGAAAAATATACAGTTTGGGTGTGGAGAGTGTTATCTCATTTTATCATTTTTATCCAATTTCAAGCCGAGGATTGGTAGTGGATTAACTTCAAGTTGGTGGATTTGTTCTTTTATACTTGAAGTGTCATTTGATAATTATTCTACTAAGTAATTCTTTCTTTTTATGTGTGTTATTTGATAAGAAAAGGGGCTAGCCAAAATTGTTCTTGCTTGTGGAAATTTGCTTATTTTGAATTGATTTGTGGAAGGATTTTGTCACGCCTCAGAATCCCTTACACAGGAATCCCGAGAGTGAGATATGCAATTAATGAATAAAAACATTGAAAAACAGGTTTCATATATCA
>JANKKB010027541.1:0-11112 GCA_026225775.1 Bursera palmeri | reverse complement strand
ATTTCCCCCATTAATTTTATTTAGGTTTGTCTTCCTTTGTGTGATTTACGTCATCTAAAATGCATCATATATACAATTCAAAAGAGTTTTCTTTAAATGAATAAATTAAATGAAGAAAAAAGTAAAATATAACCAAGTCTCAAACCTCTTTTTTATTTGTTGGTTGGTCAAACGATAGTTCCAGTGGCACTTGCTTTCACTTATAAACTTTACGCCTCCAGTTATATTAGAATTAGGTTATTATAACTTAATTTATTTTTTAATTTTAAATATTTTTCTATAACTTCTTATTTACTATAACCTATAAGTGTAAAAGAAAAATTAAAAAATAATTTTTTATATCAAATAACTCTTTTTTATTATTAAAATTAAAAAAATAAATAATATTAAAATTTTAAATTAAATTTTTAAGTTACAATGGTTGAACATAGGATATGCTCTCCAAACTAGATTTGCCCGTTCTTGTCTCTGGCAATTAACCTATTACAAAGCAGTCTGCTGATTAGCCTTCCTCGCACTACCCCAAGCCTTCAGTAAACTCATTCTCAGGTTCTATTGTGGTGGAGGTTAAAGTTAGGATAGCCTAGTGCCAGTGAAGATTGCTTCCAGTGAACGGGAAAATAATAAATACAAAATCCATGGCTTTCTTTCCAACACTCTGGATAGGCGGAAGGATCTTTGTCCATTCTTTTCAATCCACATAAACACTCTTTGTTTCAAAACATGGAACTGTTCATGTCCAATACCCAAAAATGGTGGGTGATTATTGTACAACAATCTCTGTTTAAAAAGAACTATTTGAGGATTGTTTTAAAAAATAATCAAATTTTAATTTTTTTTAATTATTTCAATAAATATCAAGTTTTTGAATTTACTTTTTAGATTACGACCTATAAATTTTTTTAAAAATTGATCAAATTTAAACAAGGTTAGTAATTTGGATCATTTTTACCTCTTTCTTTGCGTTTTCACTTTTTAACGTTCAAGATTGCCGCCAAGAGAGAGTCCATGCGCAGAACTTGGCTGCACTTCCTCTCTCCAGTTCCCACGCAGCATTTCGTTTTCATGCTCATCTTAGTACTAGGCCGTTCTCCCTTCTGGGTTTTTTCCACAACATACACTTTCTCTTTTTATGCATGTTGGTTCACCAAGCCAAAGTCACCACTCTCGCCTTCAGACCTAATGCATTCCAATCCTCTTTTATGCGTTTGTCTGTTTCCCTTCTCTCTTCTCGCATCTTAAAAAGCCCAGAAACCGCAAAAGACATTGTCTACGACGTATCAGCTCTTCTTGAAAAGCCCAACTGGCAAAACAACAACCTCCTTAAATCACTTGTTTCTCACATGACTCCACGTGTCGCTTCCCAAGTCATACTTGTTCAAAGCGACAACACTGATACTTGTGTCCGGTTTTTCAAGTGGGTTTGCAAGCAATCCACTTATTGCTATGATATAGATGGCAGAATCCATTTATTGCACTTAGTTGCATCTTCAAATCTATTTGGGGTTGCACATAAAGCTATAATTGAACTGATTAAGGAGTGTAGTGACAGTGAAAGTGACATTTTGAAGCTGATGGATACTCTTGATGAATTGCGCAAGGATGGGTTTAGGCTTAATTATCCTTGTTATAGTACTCTTTTGATGTCTTTAGCTAAGTTGAATTTGGGTTTTGTTGCGTATTTGGTGTATACAAGAATGGTTGTGGATGGTTTTGTTATTGGAGCTATTGATTATAGAACTATAATTAATGCTTTATGCAAGAATGGGCTTGTGCAAGCTGGTGAAATGTTCGTGTGTAGAGTTTTGAAACTTGGGTTCAGTTTAGATACTCATATTTGTACTTCCTTGGTGTTGGGCCATTGCAGAGAGAATGATATAGAAGAGGCATTCAAGGTGTTTGATGTAATGTCCAAAGACGATGGTTGCAGACCCAATTCAGTCACGTTTTCAACCCTGATACATGGTTTGTGTGAAGAAGGTAGCCTTGAGGAAGCGTTTTCTATGAAGGAGGAAATGTGTGAGAAGGGTTGCCAGCCGAGTACTCGTACATACACTGTGATCATCAAAGCTTTGTGTGATTTTGCTTTGATTGATAAGGCTTTAAGTTTGCTTGATGAGATGATTGCAAAGGGATGTAAACCAAATGTTCATACTTACACTGTGTTGATTGATGGATTGTGTAGAGAAGGCAACTTTGAGGAGGCTAACAGGATGTTTAGATGTATGTTACAAGATGGGTTGTTTCCTGGCATAGTAACGTACAACGGTTTGATTAATGGATATTGCAAACAAGGGCAGATAGTTGCTGCTTTTGAGCTACTTGCTGTGATGGAAAAAAGGAACTGCAAGCCTAACATACGTACCTACAACGAACTCATAGAAGGGTTGTGTAAAATTAATAAATCTTACAAAGCGATGCAGCTGTTGGAAAGGGTAGTTGATAATGGCTTATTTCCTGACGAAGTAACATATAATATCCTGGTGGATGGATTCTGCAGAGAAGGACAACTTGATATGGCTTTAAAGATTTTTAATTCAATGAGCTCATTTGGCCTTATCCCTGATGGTTATACTTTCACTTCAATAATTGATGGGCTCGGCAAACAAGGCCGCCCAGAGCTAGCAAATGGGTTCTTTGGGTTGATGGTGAAAAAGGGGATATCCCCTGATGAAGTGACTATTACTGCTCTCATTGATGGGCATTGTAAGAGTGGTAAAACAGGAGATGCATTAAAGATCTTTGAGAGGATGGTTGAGAAAATGTTTTTGAAAACTTCTCATGCTTTGAACTTGTTTCTTGATGTTCTCAGCAAAGAAAACAAATTGAAAGAGGAATATGCAATGTTTGGAAAAGTCCTGAAGTATGGTTTAGCTCCTTCTGTGGTGACTTATACCATCTTAATAGATGGGCTTTGCCGAAGTGGTGAGATTGCCCTTGCCATGAACATGATAGAGCTGATGAAGTTAGCTGGCTGCCCCCCAAATGTTTATACATACACAGTTGTCATTTATGGACTATGCCAAACAGGACGAGTTAAGGAAGCAGGGATGCTTCTCTTTAAAATGTTTGATTTAGGAGTTTCTCCAAATCACGTAACATATACCATTTTAGTGAAAGCATATGTTAATGCTGGTAGATTAGATCATGCTCTTAATTTTATTAGTGTCATGGTTGTTAACGGTTGTCAACTGAACCATCGTATATACTCTGCACTACTAACAGGGCTTGTTTCTTCAAACAAGGATATTGGAGGACAAAGTGTTAGTTCCACTAGTCATTATGTTGCTAGATCACCATTTTTGGAGCATAATAATGATGATGGGCATGTTTCTGACAATGTTTTAAGGGAATTGGATGTCGCACACGCTTTAAGACTTAGAGATAAGATCCAGAAATTTGGTGGGTCTAGTATCGATCTGTACAATTTTCTAGTTGTGGAATTATGCAAAGCAGGGAGAGTTACTGAAGCAGATGAAATTATCAAAGATGCTGTGAAATATGGTTTGTTTCCTGACAAGGCTATTAGTTCTGTGATAGAGTGGTATTGCAAGGAAAACTCTTATGATAATTGCCTTGAGTTCATGAAACGGATTCTTGATTGTGGATTTGTTCCATCTTCCGCATCCTATTGTTTAGTGATTCATGGTCTCTACAATGAAGGGAGGAATGAAGAAGCTCAAAGGTTGGTTTCTGACCTCCTAAGATACAATGGCATCGAGGAGCAAAGTGCAGTCTTACCTTATATAGAGTTTCTGTTGAAGGGAGATGAACCTGACAAATGCAAGGATCTTCTAAATCTATTTGAGCAAGTGCATTGCAGAGAGAGGCCAGTTATTTAGCATGTAATACATGACTTGTTGCCCCTAAATCATGCACTTTCCAGAGAGGAACATTGAAGTCTATGGTAGCAGCTAGATGAGGTAAGATATTCAGAATTAGAGGGGGAACTTGAACATCTTCATGGTTGTAAATTAAGCTTAACTTTTTGATTCTTGCTTGTTCAGTCCAGTGTTCCCAAAATTAACTTATAAGTAAATAGTTTGACCCTAATTCGGTCTTGCATGATCGTGACGATGGGAGAAACTACTATTCTTAACCTTTTATACTGTTTATAAGCACAATTTTAACCAGAAATCATTCGATCTTATGATCTTATTTTGAACCAACATATTGTTAAGAATAGCAGTTGCTCCTGGCTTTACTTCCTATTGGTATTGCCCCCACCGAGCCAAATCCTCATATTGGATTTTTAAGGACAGTGAAAAGATCCTTGTCTATCATTTCCTTGGTGTAGGATTGACCTTGTTCTACTTCATGGTAGCAACAATAACATTTCAAGAGGACAAATAGTACAAAAGGAAAAACAAAAAAAATCATGATTTGAGTACTTTAAAATACTTATGATTCAGTGGAGAATATTGTTATAAAATAGAACAACTTGACGCGGAAATATGCATGTAACAAAAAATTTATACAATTTAGGCCAATGCCAAGATACTCTATTGGATCCCATTAGTAACCATATTCAGAGGCTCTTATTTCACCTCTTACGCTTCTTTGCTTTCAATTCAAGAGTTTTAGACATATATAAAGATTTTGTCAAACTTCTTAGACATACCTAATTCAGGAATTTTATTTCATAAGATTCGTAGAAAGATTTACATAATTGTCTAGCAAGAAACCGGAAATTTGATTAGATTTCATCTTACACGTGTCAGCTCCCAACAACGAGAGCATGAACATTTTGTACTTCCGTGTTTCCTCTACCCAACTTCCCATCGATCCGCTTCGTATCCAGAACCGATTGTCACGCGCTAAAGGTCAATAGCCCGAAATCTGAACCGCATCAACCACACGCGAAACCAATAACCAAGGGTACCAAAACAATATTTTATTGATGAAAATACCCATAAACTCATCCCTTAATAACGCCTAAATCCTCCCATCTCCGTCCAGCTACACCCATCCACGCGTCACGCCTCATCCTTATCCAACAACCAGGGTCAATATCGTCAACAAGAATGACATTCCCGTAATACAGGAGTTGTTGAAGGATATTTCAGGCATAACGGATCAAATAGTAATTTATCATCGTGGGGACCACGCCCCTCCCCCACCACAACTAAGCATTTCTTCGTTTCAATTTTATAGCGATTAAAATAATAATTTAAATTTATATTCTTAATAATTATAAACATTACTATTTGGTTTCTTCCCCTTCGCTTCTTCTGCGGAATCCCCTCTCATGGCTTAACCATTAATCCAAAACTTCTCTCTTTATAATTTTTCTTGTTTTATTTTCTTTTTCTTGTTTTCAACGAATTTGCTTGTACATTGTTGGTGATCTGTTTATTTCCTCCGGTCGTTGATTTTATCTGTTTATTTTCAATGGTAAGTTCAATCTTAAACGATCTTTTAATTTTATATTTTGGTTTAATTTTTGCTTTTTCCAGCTGTAATCTAGTTGTTTGTTGGAATGCAGCTGTAGTTTTGAGTTTGTGTTGTGTTTGGTTACTTAGAAAGCGGAGAGAAAGATGAAGGAAAATTTTTAAAAAGTTTTTGTTTTATGTTTCTTTAGCTTGGACGATTTATTTTTTTTTTTTGGAAGAAAAAGAGAGACTAATTTGATTCAGCTGAGTTTTAGGTTGAGTGTTTGAGTTCTGTATTTTAGTTCTGTTCCTCTCTCTCAGAAATTTCTCGGCAACCAAATGGAGTTTTTTTGTTCGATTGATGAATACTTGGGGTCCTTGCATTTGTTTATTGTTTTATCAGATTGTGCGTTGATGCTTTTGATTGTGTACTTGCTTATTTACCAGTATATATAAACTTGTGCTTAAATGGTGAGGATTCTTTTTTAATTTTAATAGTTTCCTGATGTTCGGTTACAGTTTTTTCTTTGTTTTTCGGATTTTAACTCGCAATTTATTTTCTTTATTTTTTGGAAATTGATTAAGGACTTGACCGGGTAAGCTATTGGTGATCAATTATGATTTATTAGATGATTTGATTATATGTATAAATCGACTGGTCAATGGTTTACATCCACTTCCAATAACTATCAACGTTTATGTCCTGTATTTGCAAATCTAGAAGACCTACCCATTTTATTGTTAAGCTTTGATGTGGGACAAGATAGGAAAAGATAAGAAACCAGTTGCTGGATTCTTTCTTTTCCAGATCTCTCGTTTGCCTTGCCGACTTCTGAAATAGCTAGTGCTACGATGGTTGTCACCATAGTTTCTTTTACTCCAACATATTTTGTTTTGAAGATGAAAAACCAAACACCTCCTTGTTAATGGGTCAAGTACCATATGTGTTTTCAGGTGTAATTTTCTGTATTTGGGAAACTAAAGCAACCCAGAGATTTGTGTTTGAAAGTAAAGGTTATTTTCTTCTGCCATGCTTTGTTTCCATGATGTTCATATGGACAGAGTACTTGTAAAACTTAGATTGTTTAATCTGTTCCTTCATTGTTTTTTGCAATGTAGTGTTAATAAACTTTGATTGAGGTGGTTTTTCGATAATTATAAACCAAAACCAAAAATTAAAATAGAGGCAAAGTTTTCTTCTTGTCTTGTAATTCCCTCTGTAGAGAATGAAAGGTAAAGGTAGCATATCCATATTAGATGATTATTTAAGGTACTGCTGAGTTTTAATTTTGGTGCCTATGTTGAAGTTTTAGGTTTTTATAGTTGACTGATTCTTGGTCCATTTTTGCAGCTCTGTCCTTGTTTTTGAAAGATGGCATTTAGT
This sequence comes from Bursera palmeri, assembly GCA_026225775.1. Taxonomy (NCBI): domain Eukaryota; kingdom Viridiplantae; phylum Streptophyta; class Magnoliopsida; order Sapindales; family Burseraceae; genus Bursera; species Bursera palmeri. The sequence continues at coordinate 4,356 of JANKKB010027541.1, read as the reverse complement.
GGAAATGGATTATTGCGATAAGTTGAATTCTGCTTCTGGTGGTGGGGATCATATAGACTGGTGCCTTTAGATGATACAGATTGATTGCAGCTTGTAGAAGCTGCATTTAAGAATGTTGATAAATTTTTGGCTGATATATAATCACTCCTACAATGAGAAGTGGATTCCTATCAACATTTTACATCTCAAGCTACAGTTTAGCTCTAAACCTTACGTGCAAGCTAGTGAGCGACATTGTGTTGATAGAGTAAACACCTATATTTGGAGGTTGTTAGAAGTTCAGTGACAAATTTTGTTTGATATAACTTGAACAAATGGAAAGGTGACTTGCTTTTCAGTGTTCTGGATTCCGTGAGATTGTCAATTTTATTTATTTTGTTAGTGACAATTCTTGTGCATTAAATTCTGACTTTTCTACCTTTTGCCCACAGGTATAAAATTTTGGAAGAGCTGGGAGACGGTACTTGTGGTAGTGTATATAAAGCATTTAATGTCGAAACATATGAAATTGTAAGGAATTCTCTCCATGAATAAGTTTTTAATATTTTCTTGTTCTTGTTAGTTGCCTACTTAATAATCTGTTGGTTATCCTCTTTATTACCCAAGTATAATTGTTACCTTGTGAGGAGAACTTACTCAGTATTAGTGCAATAGTTTATTCTTGTATTCTTTCTTGGAGATAAATATAGTTGAGCTCATTGTTATTAGATCATTCACCTCTACTGCTGATAAATCATACTAACTTTTATTCAATGATTAACCTTTATTTAAAAGCATACCCATTGGAAAGACATGATTGAAAAGTTTGTTTATGAAGTATTGTTTCTTTCTTAGTAACGCTCTTCCCCCCGAACCCACCACACCCCCCAACCCCAACAAGGAGAAAGCCTCTTAAGAAGCAACTAAATTATCTAAACAGCAGCATGACTCGGAAAACATCAGAGAAATAACGCATACAACTACAACACAACTATCCCTTATCACACATTATGCAACCCATAAATTGTAGTAAGATGGAAATAGGAATTTGCATATGTTATTGGTCATTTGAATCTTTTCTGTTGGTTCTGTTCTTTTGATCATAGGTTGCTGTCAAGAGAATGAAGAGGAAGTTTTATTTTTGGGACGAATGCATGAATTTACGAGAAGTTAAGGTATGTGTTATTGTATTAATCAAATGGTGTTATACTGCAGAAATTTATTGGGGTATGAATCTATCAGGTTCAATGGATTATAGGTAATATCCAAATATCAGTGCACTGACGCTAATTTCTGCAGGCGCTTCGTAAATTGAATCATTCTAATATCATAAAGTTGAAGGAGGTTGTGAGGGAAAACAATGAACTGTTCTTCATATTTGAATACATGGTGAGGTTCCATTGTTCCCATTTTTATTATTTTTTATGTTTGATAATTTCTCTGTTCTTTTATATGCTATGCAGTAACCCTTTTTGTTAACACCCAAGATCAGATGTTTGCTTATCATGATCCACTTAAAACAATACACCATAGCTTTCTGATGTACAATCTTCTTTAAACAATGTGCACAGAAATAAAAAATGTCAGTTGAATCTGCACTCTGCTTTTGATGATGCCTTCTCTTCTGTGGGGGCTTTAACTTTGGGGCCTGTACAGTTGTAATCTGTTTAACACGCTGATGTTGAATCTGCCAATAAGCCTGGAAAGACTTGTGTACTGTTAAAACTTGTTGTTTTCCTTAAAATAAAAACAACATCACAAAATTATCATATTTAAAATTTGGATGTTATCCATATAAATATATATTCAGAATTGGGATATCATCCTGACATCTTTATATGGAACAGAACATTGGCTTCTAAACTTGAAGATTGGATGTATTTTGTTGTTGTTGGTCAGTGCCTGATTTTGGTCTTTAACTTACCAGGAACATAATCTTTACCATATAATGAGGGAACGACAAAGACCTTTTTCTGAAGCAGAGATTCGGAACTTTATGTCCCAGATTCTGCAGGGACTTTCTCATATGCACAGAAATGGTTATTTTCATCGGGATTTGAAACCTGGTAATCTATTATTTTCTTTTCCTTACATTACGCTGGTTGTGTTCTTGTTGATTTGTTGTTTAGGATTTCTACTCCATTTGGGGGAAGGGCGGTTTAGATTTTACTAACAAGTTCATAACAAAGACTATTTCCTTTTTAAAGAGAACTTGCTGGTAACAAATGATGTCCTTAAAATTGCTGACTTTGGATTGGCTAGAGAAGTGTCGTCAATGCCTCCATACACTGAATATGTTTCCACACGATGGTGAGTCATCTTCATTCATGTCATCTCAGTTAATGTATATCTGCAGTTGATCTCATTGATCACTCCAATATTTAATGGTTTTGAGAGAGTATTTTTCACATTTAATTAGCTGAGTTGATTATGTTTCCAGGTATCGAGCTCCTGAAGTTTTGTTGCAGTCCTCGTCATACACTCCTGCAGTAGGTATATAGTGTATCTTTCCTCCTCATTGTTTGTGAAAGTGTTGCTGGCTTTACTCTTGAAAAGAAAAGCAATGAAGTTATAAGCAACTGTATAATATTATGAATCCTCTCACGTCATAAGTTAGTTTATGCTGCATTGGGTTAAAATCTTAAGATAATATAATTTGACAGTTCCCATGGAATCATAAAATCCAACTACTATTAACCTTTTTGAGACAATTTGTTGTTGGTTTTCTACATCCTATATATTTACTCTTTAAATCTCTCCTCTCTCTTTGTGTGCACATGTGGGCTTTTACACTTTTCTAAGCACATGATTGTTGAACCAACTTTTTATTTAGTAATTTTGGTGAGGGTACATATTTGCTTATGCAAAGTTGATTTATTTAACATTTGCTTGAGATTTATCTATTTCAAACTTGTTTTCTTGGTGGCTTATGACTAATAATTGAAAGTATGTTTCAGATATGTGGGCAGTTGGTGCAATATTAGCTGAGCTTTTCACTTTATCTCCTATTTTCCCTGGCGAAAGGTGATTTAATTATCCTAAGGCTTTTCTCAGGTTTTTCTTATACGTTTTTGGTGGGAAAAGATTTTGAATGAGGTCTTTGTTGTTTTTAAATATGAACCAACCTTCTTTAGTCACATTCCGTTCTTGTATATTATGTACCTTGACATGAAACATTATCTCTTTTTATGTGTCAGATGAAACGATAATAAATTATTGACTAACACTTTCAATAAATTAAGAATGGTAGGATGTAATCTCGTCTCCTACATAGCTTGTAATCTTTGCAAGTCATTTGTTCAACATTTGTTTGCATACACCATATATCTGTCCTACTTCTGGTATATATGATGTTTTTATTCCCTAATTTATTTGGGAAATTAATTTAAACTACTTGAATTTATTGGAAGCAGAGTATGCACCATTTAATGATTGAATGTTATGTTGTAAGAAAGAAATCTGGCATAAGTCTTAAATTTTTTTTCTTACTTATAAAATCAATTCTTCCTTGGGCAGTGAAGCTGATCAATTATACAAGATTTGCTGTGTTCTTGGTGCTCCAGATTGGACTGCTTTTCCTGAGGCAACAAATATCTCTCGATTAATCAGTGTCAGTTATTCAGAGGTAAGATCTTGTTTGTACAACATTGGTTACATGATCTTGTTAGATTTATCATTTTTTCCCATATGTTAGCCACTTGAACATTGGTTACATGATCTCTAATCATTATTTATTATTATTATTATTTTTTTCTAGATTTTGCCTGTCAATCTATCTGATGTCATTCCTAATGCTAGCTTGGAAGCTATTGACTTAATTCAGGTGTGTGTTGTCAATAGTTTTTCCTTATACTACTAATAATGCTTGCCTTTTCCTGTAAATTTTGCTGTTATTGATTTCTTTTATTTTTTTACTGTCTATAGCAACTTTGTTCATGGGACCCGTTAAGGAGGCCAACTGCTGATCAAGCATTGCAGCATCCATTTTTCAATGTAGTACACTTTACCAACCGTATTTTAAGCATTCTTGCTATATTAGAATGATTGACTAACATATGCTTTACAGGTTGGTACATGGGTTCCTTACCCACTCCATGATCCACTTGAGTTGAGGCTAAATAACTTGGGTAAGTTATTTGGTTTAAGTTCACAGTTGGTTCCTGTGATACATATGATCTGGTTACTAGTTTACTTCTTTGGGCTAAATACATATTTTCCTTGGGTACCCTACTGCAGGGGCTAAGCCGAATCTTGAGCTGAATCTGTGGGACTTTGGCACAGAATCTGATGACTGTTTTCTTGGCTTAACATTGGCAGTAAAGCCGAGTGTTTCCAACTTGGGTAAATATTATTGTGCCTGTGGCAGTTAAAGTTGAT
>JANKKB010027539.1:0-11102 GCA_026225775.1 Bursera palmeri | reverse complement strand
AGTAAGATAAACCAAATGAAAGGGATTGTTTTGAATTTAGCATGCTCAATTTAGTCAAGTTTAACCATAAATGACAAAATAACATTGGTGGATATTAAGTTGATCATCCTATAATGACTCATGGGTTAATCACCGACGAACCTGTTTATCTTTTTAATTAAAGACAATTATGTTACGAATGGACAAATATAAGTATAGAATGGATTTACATTCCATCACTTGCTTGAGATTCTATGTCAAAGTATATATATTGATACAGTATCTTCAAATCGTGACTGATTACCTAACCAATTTTGTGACACCCAGCTGGATTGAAGGTCCCTATCTAAGACCTAGTCGTTTTGTCTACAAGCGAAAAGTTGTCTCCCAATCGCTCTCAGTTTCCATACCATTACCTCGCCACCGTGTCTTCTTCCTAGCTTTTTACCCTTGCCCGTCACTTATCACTTGTGCAATTGCTCTTGTATATACCTTCATTTCAATGATCACATACCTGAAAGATGCATAAAATACAAGATTTGATGGTACCGCTACTATGTAATCATAGGATTTAATTTAGTTACAACTCACCTTTCTATCCACCAAGGCATGATGAAAAGTTAAAAAAGAGCAGCTAGCAAATGAGAAAAGAAGTTGGATCAATGATTCTTTTATTGAGCCGTCAAAGAGAGAATAATTCAAGAAAGCTAAGGAAATCATATCGAATAATTCTTTCCATCTACAAGATATTTATATACCACCTTTTTTACTTAACTCTTTTATTATAATATAATATATAATATAAATATATATATATTTGACAATCAAAACGATATAATTGTGAGGTGCTACATATTATATTCTTGTGGGTCAAAAGTTGTTGTTCATCATTATTGTACGTCTCCAATACTTTCATCAACTTCAATATTTCTCACACTTGCATAATGTACTCTAGTTCTACTCCATTTCAAACGGTTGTCTCCGCAAGTCTCACTTTACACATCATAATGGGCAAAGTCGTTGTCATGCTTTATTAGACAAAATTGAGCACAATTTTTTTAATTGGCTAACTCTGTTGAGTAATGTGGATTGAGCTTTGGGAATCGTTTTGTTTTTGTAAACTTCAATTGGGCTATAATTAGGCCCGAGTAGGGACATCTGGACTTCTTATTATTTGCCTTTCACCACCACGGCTGATAAACGGAAAGGAAATCCCTCGAAAACGGCGTCATTTCAACTCAAATTACGACCGACGGAGAGTGTCTCCTTTATTTTTCCTTGTTGGGTCCGAAAGTGCTCTTCTTTGTAACCAAATTAAACTTTATGCATCTTGTATTTGCAACGTTTCCCATAGTTTTTTCAGACACTTTTTCGTGCCTTGTGCTGCTTTTTAGGCTTGAATTGTTGTCTCGTTAGCTGGCCATTACTTTTAAGCATTTTAAACAATTTGATTCCAAATTATTGGCAACTCAAGAGTAAGAGAAGATCTTTCGATTACGTGCAACCTATCAACGTAAATGTCAAGGGTTGGGCGGCTGCATCTCGCAATTTTTTAATTTAAAATTTCAGCAGGCATGTAAGGTACATTTAATTAATAAAATATTTTTTTTCCAAATATGAGGTCATGATTAATGTAAAAAAAAAAATTATACATTGGCAAATTACAAAATACTTAAAAATACCATTAGTATTCAATTCAATATTTGTGATACCTCAGTAGAAATTCCTTTTCAGTACTTTTTTAAAGTATACGTGACATGATATAATTACGTTATATCATGTAACTTTTAGTTTGTTGATTTCTTTGGTCGTTTGATCATTGTTTAAGAGAGATTCATTAAATTTTGAAAAAAGTTATTATTGTAATTGAAACTTTTATCAAGGGTATTTTGGTATTTATATTTAATTGATCCATGTTGATTTTAGACATTTCAATTATAATTTTCTTGCATAAACAAATATCAATAATAAAAACTATGAACTTAACCATCTTTATATGGCAATTGCATAATGATTATACTTTAATGTTTGTATGCACGTTTTAGTAATTTCACGGTAATTAACTTTCACAGTAAAATTGTTGGCTACTTTTTCCCTAGAAAGCAATCATCTTCAATACTAATTGTTTGTTCTATCCTATGGGCAGATTGCAGTCGTTTTCGAATTCTATAATCGTTTTGTTAGCTTTTCTTCTTTCTTTATTTGTTTTCTTGGAAGGACGTGGAGTAACTTTAAGTCTTTACTTAAGTACATGTAATTAATTAAAAGAAATACTAGAAATTAAAAAAAAAAAATTTCATTATTCTACAACATTACAGATGATCCATCGAAAGAGCTTTCCTGATGCAGAAACAAGATTTGTCTTGTTCCCAATAGGCAATCCGGGGCTGTGAGTTTGTTTTCCATGTTGCGACTCCCTTGCCACATACTGAGGGCTATAAGGCTTGTCTCTGGATTTTACTGAAACTAATCAAAATATTAATCGTATATTTATATATTATATATCTTACAAGTAGCTAATTTTCCCATGAAATTTCTAAGATTGATTTACTTATTTTTTAATAAATTAACAGTTGAAAAACATGACTCAACCTTCGATTGCTGCTGCAAAGAGCATTGCCATGTCTTGTGTCAGGTCAGGAACAGTGAGGCGGCTAATCTATACTGCCAGCGCGGTTTCTGCTTCACCACTTACGGAACGGTTGATGGCGCTGGTTTCAAGGACTGCATCGATGAAACATGTTGGACTCCTCCTAATCTTTCATTTGCCTACTGTAATGATTTTCCAAGGGTAATTTGATTCTGTTCTTCTTTCGTGCTAGTTATCCTGAGTTATAAATGGTTATATTATTATGTGGGCTCGAGTCGTCTCAGATTAATGGTTCTGGGCTTGTTTTGAAGCACATTTCAGAAGGGCCGGATTGATTGACGAGTAGCTCTTCAGTCTTCTATATATGTTCAAGTACCATGAATGTGTGTTTAGTACTTAAAGCAAGAATTATTTCTACGCTTTTTTTAACATTTGGAGTTGCAGATTTGCTGATCAGCGAGTCTGGTATAATTACATGGCTGCATCAAGCATGATTTCATTTTTTTATTTAGTTACAATTAGACTAATTTAATGTGTATTTTAAAGGCACATGTTAATATAAAAAAGATTGTGTAATTTTCTTTCAAAATTATATAGTTTTATCATAAAAATTATTTTGACACTACATTCATTGATAATTATACAATAAATTACTTATTTTCATATATATTTTTTTTAATCATTGAATACAATTTTCAAAACACATTATATACAAAATTGGACATATATATTTGACCACATATTAATATATACCTTTAAGACACACGTTAAGACTATCTTTACAATTATGAAACATAGTCATTGAAAATTTCATAATTTAACTCTTTCAAAATTTTATCATCATAGATACTTAGTTCTCTAGATAATCATAGCATTATCTTGCCACCCGTTGTTACATTGAAAGAAAGGGACTTACCAAGTTGTGATATTATACTTCGGCTTGCTTTTATTATAATGATCATATATGTGTTTGCCATCCCTAGTCTAGTACGAATAAATTATGATAGCACTCTCACAACTCAAACCTATGACCAAGTGACTCTGATGTTACTTGTAGAACTATTGGGTTATCATTCCTCTTATAACCACCTGATGATAGAAGAGTCCAATTCTTTTATAGCATTCGACATCACACCCTGCTGGGTTTGTTCTTAGAGCGGTTGTAAGAAGTGATATTGTGGAACTTCAACACATTTTATTATGAACCCATTCAAACACTACAATATGTTGCAAGTCACTCCTGATATTATATATATATATATATATATTCATGATGCTTTCAGCTTTAGAGTATAGTGATATATATGCATAATAAAACTGAAGATAAATAATTTGGAAAATTTTAATTTATTAATTAATTTTGTAATTTTTATTTTTTTTTAAGTTTTGAGGTGTTGTCCTTTGGAATAGGTTCGAGCTTAAACAGAGACAGTTTAATATTTATTTTTTTCGAATGGAAATAATATTAATTTAGTATTTGTTTGTTTATAAGTAATTAAAGATAGTATAACTAATTTTTGTATTAGATCTTTTTTTTTTATTATGAATTTTATTAAAGAATTTTGTGAGATAAATCAATGAGGTTTGAAACCCTAATTTATTTTCCCCAAATCAAATTTATTGGTAGATGCATTTCAATAATTTTCGTGCTTTTGAAATTCATCATATTCAACTTGTTATAAAGACTTTAATTTGTTATCTTGCTGATCATACATAATCTTATACGAACTCGCCTTCCATGGCCTGCTTGATCTGATCAAGACTTGGAGTTTATATATGAAATTTACCAATTTATTGTTTATGTGTTCTCATTACTAATTAACTAACAATTATTCTTGTAATTAGATTCTCTACATAACGTGACTAATTAAGGCGCTAACCATCAGTGGTCCGCTCTCTCTTGACAGTTGAAAACAAGATTATTTTTCAAAGTTTGAGAATTAATTACTCTTCCCAGTAAAGTAAAAACGAATGGATAAGCTTGCTAAGAAGTTGAATTATTTGGGCCGGAAGCACTTGACATTGAGCTCTCTATATAAATTTTGCTTTGCTGCTTCATTTTGTGTCCGACAACAAAAAGAGGGGCAGGTTATGTAACAACATGTGAATTGCTTGTTGAATACTAACAGATTAATTTAATCAAGCTTAATCTTCAACAACGCAGACGATCCATCCTAAGGTTGATCTCTTAAAGAGCTTGCCTTATCCGGGCAAATGATTAGTGTTGTTTGAAGCTGACCTCTATGATCCGTATAAGCTTGAATTGGCAAGCCATGTCTGTGAGTTCGTTTTCAATGTTGCTAGTCTCTTCGACAAACCCTAGGCTATCAGGCTTGGCTTTTGACTTTTATCATTTTCTTGCACTCACAGCTTACAACTGGCATGGCAATGACATTTCTAATTTCACTACAAACAGTTCAAGAACATGAGTGAAGCCACGATTGCCGCCGCAGAGAGCAACGCAAAGTCATGTGTTGGATCAGGAAACACATGAGGTGACTTATCCATTGGTCCAGCATGGTTTCCGCATCAACAATTGCAGATAATGGCACTGGATTTAAGGACTGCGTCGATGAAACGTGTTGGAAACCTCTTAATCTTTTATTTTCAACTGGAGCAAGTAAAGATATATCAACTGGGTCAGCTTAATTATACTTAATTATATATCTATTCACTGGATTATATTCTCTATGTCATCCATGTCGAATTCAACTGATGTATATTACATGAAAGACGATTTTTATGATTAATAAAGATTATACGAAACATTTTTGGTGAGATATTACTGTTTTATATTGATATTATATTCAAACTAGCATTTTTTTTTTTTTTTTTTTTAAGAAAGTTGAAAGTTTTGTAAGCTTTTCATATGAAAACGAAATTGGGTTTCAGGTGTTTGGATGATCCAAATAGAGAAATTAAATGGGGCGGCAGAAAGCTTTTGGAGCTAGGTTTAAATACAAGTACGACACCATTATGACATTAGAAGATGGCATCAAGTTTGGTAGGAAGAATGGCAGTCTAAACAAGTAATCACTTGTGTTCTGCGGTGGAATCTCAGATTATTTTTCTTAATTTGTTAAAGAGTTTCTTTCTTGTTGCCAATTTTATTATAATTTGGATTTGGATCTAGTAAACTCCCATTGCGATGCCCATACGATCTCGGCAGTCAACGTGGTATAAACCTTAATTTTCAAATTTTTAATAATATATATATTTTCAGATACTTGTAATCATATTCACATGATCAATGTAAAAAATAAATAATAAGAAAATTATGCTATGGATCTCACTATCAGATTTTGCAATCAGATTCAAAAGTAGCCAAATTCACCACCCAGCTGACGGCAGAATGTTTTGACATTTTCGTTTGCCGTGTATGTGGTGACATTTTCGTCTTCTACCTCGTTAGCGTTTTGCTGGTAATCAAAATTATTGAAAAATCAATTAACCATGTTTTAAATACATCTATATACATATAAGAGATACTATTTGAGCATTGACATCTCTTTAGAAAATTCACAACAATTCATTCATCTTCCTGACTTTTTTGATTGAATCTTGGTATACGATTATATTATTTTATACCTATACGTAGATAACACGGTGATTAAGAGAGAGACAATTTTGTCATGTCATGTGATTGAAGATGACTGAAGACTGGTTTGCTTCTGTTTTGAAGTTCTCTCGGCACTGTTGATCCAAAGAATCCACATTGTCGTGTCAAAGGTGTCAGCAGTTAGAATGGGCTGAATCTTGCACAGCATCTGCGAATGGTTAACTCCCTTCCGCAAACTTTGATTTTTGTGAATTGTGATTTGCCGCAATTGCTCTTAACTCTTGACGGGAGGTTGGAACTGGAAGCCATGTGATACTGATCTCAATTCGAATATGACAATGATTTATTAATCTATGCAATTGGAGGTTTAAGCAACGACAATTAAATGTACCAACAACAAGAGTACAGCTCATTTATGATTTGCCCTCCATATGGCTCTTGTAGATATTACCATTTGCAATTTTGTTTATTTTCTCTTATGGTTGTGGCACAAGAGTTAGTAGAATCATAAATTGCATTCAAGTAAAGGATGATTTTAGAGTTGCTCCTTCAAATTGATTTCCGGACTGGAAAATTTTGTTTCCGCTGGAGGAAGTTATTTTTTTATTCAAAAATTATGAATACATCACTACAGCGCAAAATCAAAAACATTATACATGGGGCAAGATTGCAATTCAGTGACTAGATTTTCAAGAACTTGCAATCGAACAGTATGTCAATCGATCTCTAACTACCGTGAACAGAAAAAGAAAAAGAAAACAAACTACAACTTAATTTCCAAAATCGACTACAAAAGCCAGAGGATTCTCGGTCACCAAGTGCACTACTATGCATCTCTCTTTTTCCCTTAGTGGGAACTGGGATGGGGCCAGACAAATGTACATTAGGCGAAGTAGTCCAGGTTATCGAAGGAGAAATTGGGGTCCAAATCCTCATTAACAAGTGAGGAATAAAAGTCCCCGATAGGCGAATTCGTCCCTGAATTCGGGGCTGAAATGATCTCAGAGAGATCAGAATCTGGAGTATGCACATTTTGGTCCAGTCCAAAGCTGTTCATGTGGCACGGTGACATAGAGAAATAGTTGGATTCAGATGTCGTGGGAGACAAAAATGTTGGCGAAAAGCTCCCCATGAAACCATTATCCAGCACTGTGAAAATGCCATCTTCCATATTTTCTGCTCCAGCTGACGTCTGTGGGAAAGTAAATGAAGGAAATATGTCCTCCCTGGTGCCGAATTCTTCCATCTTAACTAAGTTAATCCCTGTCTCGAGATTGAACAAAGCCTCTTGTGCTTGTTTTGGCTTTTCTTCTTGTTCCGGTTGATGATGTTGATTCTGCAACTTGTGTTTATCTTTGGCTTCATCCTTTGCTGCTGGTGGTGATGATGCCAAGGCTGAATGAGAGTTCTGGCTACATGTGTGCATTCCCCTATAGGTAACCTCAAAGATTGTGGGGTCCTCGTCCGATCTTTGAACTTGTTTGGTGGCCAAACAACCTTGTGCGTGACGATGGGTGCACCTATAATATCCTCTGCAAATGGAAACAAATTATGATCAGATAAACTGTCAACATAATTCAATCAAGTTGAACTAGATATATTAACGACACGAGCGGAATTTGGACGCGAGACAAGAGTCCAAAAGGGTTAAAACACGGGAAATTTATGCTGATGTGCAAAAAGGCACTCCACATCATTTCGTTTGTCCCTAAAGAGAAAAGTGAATAATAATTGAATGTAGAGAACTATCCTGTCTTTCTAAAAAGAAAAATTTATGGAGCAGAAGGGTTTTCATGTTCGTCAGGGGACCAGTGCCTGATATTTTTAGGCCACTGCCTAAAAAAATTAAATTATTATTTGCAAAACCGGATAGAAAGGATGGATGGCCTACAAGGCTTCAACTTTAAATATTTAAAATAAGAAATATAATTAAAAGGAGCCACGCGGACAATATGAATTGCTATCATCAACCTTCTAATAACTCCACAACGACAATATTGTAATCAACTTGCCACTTGAATGCATGAACCTTTCAATGTGAACAGTAGGGAAAAAAATTTTAAATAAAGCTTGTCTGGCCAATGGAGCTCAGGCAGATAGAGTAAATGCATCTGGATGAGTAAAAATGTACTAGATTACTATATAAGTTTATTAATGGGTGATGAAACTGTTGAATTAGAAATAAGTGTTTGTCCTTTTACAGTTGCTGGCTGCTTTTGAATTCTCATTAAATGTTCCTATAAGGCTGCAAGGCGCTGGCAGGAGTAGTACGCCTGTTTATGTTACATGAGCTGTCGTGAATAGATGGTTAGTCCATTAACATATGTGGTGATCAGCTGAGCATAAGCACAGATATTTGTGTTGTGATTTCTTTTTACAAAGCTAGGCCACTTAAACTCATAATTAATTAGTAGAAACTAGACACACCAAGAGGTGTGATGCAAATTAAAGATCGTCTCACTCACCTTGGATAGTTAGCTCCAAGGATATCCTTCTGTCCGTACTTTCTCCAGCAGTAACCATCATCCAGAGGCCCTTCTAAGCCTGTTCCGGAGCAAACCTTCACTTGCTCAGACCACCGGGGCACTGTCTTCCTACAATACGCAAATCCAAACAACCCCGAATTGAAATTAGATCAAATTCAATTATACTTTTAGTTAATAAATCAATTAAGAAGCAAATGAGACCTCAATTTTTACCTCTTCTTATAGACATCTTTATTCTGACAATCTTGATCAGAAGTCTCACTTCTTGGGCTAACATTGGGAAGGGAACAGAGTGATTCTCCTATTGTAATGTTGAAATTAGGCTGCTGAACCAGAGATGCATCACAGTTCAGCACCGAAAGAGCTTTCTCGTATGAACAAAGAATTCGTTGGATCAAGAGCTCCCGAGTTTCTTGGCAGGAAGAAGGTTTGAGATGTTTCCTGAGCTGCTTGGTGAGCTCCTTCCCTTGAGTTAGCTCATTGATAAGAATCTTTTGCTCCCTATCCATGGTATTTTCCATGTAGAAAGTTCACACAGAAGATAAAAAATAGAGTACACGTTGCAATCAGCAGCACTAGTGAGCTAGCAGCAGGTTGATGCAAACCAGATACAGAACACAAAATGGGGCAAACACTAGATCATACTAAACAAAGAAGATCCAACATAAGAGATGAGATGAGGACGAAGATGATGTTACAGAGAAGTGAGCAAGAAAACCAAATCTTGAATTTTATAGTTGGATTACAAGAGACATAGAAACCTGAAGAAAGAAAAGCTGGTAAAGCAATGCGAAAAGTTAAAAGCCTTTCTTATTGAAGAAGTTGGGAAGAAGAGTAGAGGATATAGGAGGGAAATGATGAGGAAGGAGAGCAACTTTTGACTAAAGAAAGCGAGTTGTTTTTGAATTATTTTTTTTCACAAATGGACCGGTTTTCCAGTCATGGATTATTATAGAGAGACGGAAGGTCCAATCTTGACTGATTCAACTTTCTATTTGTCTTAAAAATTTTAAATACAACTTGAAGAGTGATAATTGGCAGTAAAGAGAGAAGCTGAGAAGAAGGTGAGTGATGTGGCAGCAAGCAAGAATCTTCAAACCTTCTTCCGCGTTGTGCATTGCTCGCTGCTCGATGGATAGATTGTGATTGATGGAAATGACGTATAGTGATGGCGTAATATGCAACCCTTTGCTTACGCTGAAGTGATGGATCACCCATGTGAGCCACGAGACGTAGCCACTGTAGTTACTGCGGCTCCAGCACACCTCATCATGTAGTACTTTTAAAAATTTTACGTTTTTAATCTCTTTATCCAATGATTAAGGGTATCCAGCTCTAAATTTAAGGGTATCTAACTTCCTGTGCGTTTGGGGTACTTCTTGTTTAAGACGTGTCACTGTCCAATTCGATCCTGCCACGTCAAATACAAGAGAAAAAGAAGTGAACTTCAATTATTCAGATCAGAACTCAACTGCCGCATTTACACTTCAGGAGGGTCTCCAAATGTGCAACCCGCTATTTATATTAAGGATAGGGTGAAGTTCAAATATTTCTGTAAGATGGGGCAAAAAAATTCTCAAATCCCATTTCTTTAAGTGCATCAATTATTTCTTCATAATATTTTTAATTTCACAATTAAATTCATATAATCAATAAATAATTTAATAGTATAATATATATTTAATAAAAAATAATTATACAAATTTTATCCGTAACTGTGACTTATTCACAAAGATTTTTTTTTAATAAATCACTTGTTTTATCATATTTTTATTTGTTAATATTGATTTATTAACTTTAGTTATCTATAATAAAAAGACTCACTGATCACCTCTATAAATAATCATTATTAGGTTGGTAATTTTCACTTGAATCCAATCATTCATCAAAATTATATGAAAATATTAGTTAGGAGATGCATAAATAAACAAATAAATAAATAAAGACTTGTTTATTTGTAAATTTTGTCTTTTGTTTTTAAAATTAAGTAAAGATATGTTGTTGGTTTTGATTTGAAACATATTTATAGTTTTTTAATCATGCAAAGTACTAAACAAGGCGTTTGAAATACTGTTTACAATAGTGAATTTGATGGGTCACAGTTCTGATCTACTACATTGATTAATACTAAACAAGTAATATTAGCAAGTTTTGGAGAATAATCATATAAAATATTTAAATGAATTTAATTTAGTGGCTCCCGATTATCATTAATATCTTAATGATCAATTAATTTTATATAAAAGTAGAATATACGTGTCCTTGTTTGATAGCATTATTAAGAAGCGATGACACATCATCGCACACAAGACAGCGAGGATATTAGCAAAAGAAAGATATAATCAATCATTTTATGTTAATAAAAGAATGGGACAATTTCAAATAGTACCCTTGTGTTTTGACATAATTTCAAGTAGAAAGTAAGTTTATCATTTTCATCAACAAGATCCCTGAGATTTACTTTTTTTAATCAAGTGCTAATTTTAAC
>JANKKB010027538.1:0-11101 GCA_026225775.1 Bursera palmeri | reverse complement strand
CCAGGGGGTGTTCATGATATTTACCATAAATTTTACTGTAGCACCGTTAAAAATAACTAACGGTGCTACAGTAATGGGGAGTCTTTGTTAGTTTCAATTCAGTGGGATGCAAAGTTTGACTAAAAAATTTAATGGGGGGTTCAGAGTAAATACCCCGTTTTTTAAGTTGTTTTTAACACATTCCTGAGTTTTTTTTTTTTTTTCAATAGATTTTTTATTTGGTTTTGCTATTAGGGTTGTAATATTAATTGTTTGATATAAAACTTTTACTTCACCCTTCTCTATTAAAGTTTAAATTATAAGATTCTATTAATTGATAAAAAATTTAAAAAGTTAAGAGTGTTATTAATTAAAATGATAAACAAAATTTCTATTTAAAATTACACAAATATATGAGTAGTTTTAGAAATTATCCCATTTTTAAATTTCTATTTTTTTTTTATTTATAAAAATCTTCCCTTAAAATTCTTTAGAAACCTCTCTTAATTTATCAAAGGGAATTTTTTTTTCCTTTTTCTTTTTTCATATTCTTAAATCACCGATAATTACAAGTATTTAATCCAATATTGCAATTGCATTTGGAAGCTAAACCCAATTCATCTAAACCACCAAAGTGACAAGTTCAAACCAAACTTCGAAACCCAAATTTACTTCCAATCTGGGGTGCAGAATCTGGCTGTCAAATTCTACTATGGAGCAAAGAAAAAAAAAATCAGAAAAATAAAATAAAATAAAACAAAGAATGATAAGAAAGAACGATAAAGCTAGTACAACAGATAATAAATGCCAAAAGAAAATGAAAATCATGCACAATATGACAAGGTTTTTTTGTTTTCCCCGTATATAGTATTTAGCTAAACCCTGTTTTGCTTGTAATTTCCACATTTTGTCTATACATTTGCATCCTGGCTATCCAGATTTTACATCTAACCAAGCCTATTCCAGACAACCATCATTACTTCTTCACTATGCTGTGATTTACCATTGTACGTCAGATTTCAGAACTGAGACCAATGTGAGTGCCAAGCTGTTGGAACCAATGTCATTAGCTGTGATTCCACCACATGGTATCTTGAAACAAGAACATGCTTCCATTTCAATTCTAGAACTTAAAGCAACTACGCAATCTGGTCCACAACCCAATTGCCTGTGCTGGCTCTGCTTGAGATGGATCAACAGGTTCCTTGAATTTTGCTTTCACACTCAACTCTTCAAATGAGTCAACAAGATTTTGTAGCCTGGCAACAAATTCAATCAAAAGTGAAGTAAATGTTGCTAAAGACAATGCAGTTGCACTTTCATATGTTCTTGAGCTTTCAAAATGTGGCACTGCATCAGCATCAAAAGAGATGCGATTAGGCCATGATATCTGTTTATTTAATTCAGAGGGAACATCTGGTGTCAAGGAGGATTTCACACCCATGCATGGGCTCTGAACGTCCCAACTTTTTGGTGTGATAACCGATCTGAGATCAAGTACAGCTTCACTACGGGATTTAAATTCTAGGACATTGTTTTTGTCATCATCCAAGCTCAGCAATTCTTGGGGATCAGCCTGCCCCTTCTCCCGATTTCCAATTTCCCAGCTCTCTGAATTGACAAGAAGGTATGATCTTCGGTCAACCTTGTTTTGCAGTTCTTCTGCAGCCTCATGAACTTCATAAAGTATGTCAACTGGACCTAATTTCTCCATCCTTTTAACTTTGTTTCCAAGTTCACGCAACACTTTAGCACCTTCAGAACCTACCCTCCGCAGCTCAAGAAGAAAAACCTGCCTCAGCTCTAGTGGGGCCTGTACATACATATATTGTAAAAAGTTCAATAGATACAGATGGTTCTAATAAAGGAGAAAAGTAAGGCTATTTCTTGAAAGCAGACTTATGATAGGTGTACTGACATGAAGAGAGACAACACAGTTATGCAGTTCTTTTTTTTTTTTTTTTTTTTTTTTTTATCNTTTTTGCATTTTTTTTTTTTTTTTTTTTTTTTTTTTTGATAATCCAGAAATCACTCGCCCTTTCTTCATTCACTGCATTCTCAAACTGGGGGCCTACGTCCACACCCTATAAGCTTAGTAACTGGGAAACATGTGAGACATATACATGTCCTTGGGGTTTACAATTATACACAGTATTATTTTTCATGGATCCAAATGTCTGACAAAGTTAAGTGCTTTCTTAACTAGCACACAGACCCATGATCTTCATACATGATACTGCATTTATCCCATGTAATTGTAATCACAAATATGCAGAATCTATTTTCTAATGCTGTACAACAAAAGATGCTTTTGTGATCTGCAATAAATAATTCTAAGATAAAAGGTTAAGTATAATTAAAGATATTTGATAAGTAATCTTTTTAAAGTTGTAAAGGACAATAAAGTGCATTTACTCTCTTTGGTTTTGCAAGAGAGGACAGAAGTAATGAGAGATCTCATTGTACATAGAATAGGACTCTCCGACTAATATTTAAAAAGCTTCTTTTGCTTTAACAAATGTTTTTCAGAAAACCAATTTCCAAAATGAAAATAAGATTTTTTTTTTTTTTTTTTTTTAAGTTCAGCATTCAAGAATGCATCAATTACTGTATTGTGAAAACAATTCTTAAAGANTAAAATAAGATTTTTTTTTTTTTTTTTTTTAAGTTCAGCATTCAAGAATGCATCAATTACTGTATTGTGAAAACAATTCTTAAAGAACAAAAACAATGATAATAAGTCCTAGTATTTAGGAAAAGTAGACAAGAATTTATGTATTTTCTAACATTCTGTTTTTCAAAATTGACTAAAATTACTCAAAGTCATGTGAGCTTAACACAAGCTTTTAGAGAATACATTTTGTGCCTTTTGAATCCTGTTTTGCAGATATAATATCAAATGTGTTTCTCACACTCAGGTCATTTGGTTTGGATGTGTGTATTTTTTAGGAGATTATATGAAAATTTAAAATGAAAAAATAAAAATAAATTGTACTCTTAATATAGCTAAGCAAAGGGAGCAGAGAGGGTCGGAAGTAACTGCAGCCTAGTCAAAGGGCAGTATTCCAGAATTGGCCATTTGCTTAAGGTAAGGTTGTCAGGCTCAATGGCCTAAGGAGCAATCCTGTGAAACAAAAATGACTTAAATGTTCCTTAGTCAAAGCATAAGACTCCTAAAGCATCCTTGGTATACACAACCACTCCAAAAGATAAGCACAAGAATTAGTTATGAGAGTTGAATCAATCATCTCAAACTCTACCATCAAAACATGTATTCTTTTAGCACTGAATCCAAATTTGATAAGATGTAGTTTTGCATCCATCTTACACTACCCAGTTAACAGGAAAGTGTTAAAAGAATATAGCATAAAAAAGAATAAAATAGGAAATTAACTATCATTTAAATATTTTTATCAAATAAACCAAACATTCTCAAGACATTACAAATAAAGTTAATATATTAGAATAAAATTTATATACTATTACTTTATAAAAATATATCATTACCTGTATTTCTGAAAGTATACATCCATGCAATGCCATAACCATGAATGCACAATGCCTTAGTGCGCCACTTACTTTAACATAATTCTTCCATGGATATTTAAGCAACTTGTAGGGACCATGAGGAGGCTCCCAAACAGCAAATCCCATCTTCATATGAGAAGAAGAATATTAGGAGGAGGTGAGAGAACAATTAAACCATTTCCTTAAAGAGTTGCAAATTAATTTAAGTATACCAGAGTATCCTCTTGGCTTGTAGATTCTACAGCTGATCTGTAGCCACTATAAACCGGGTCATCAGCAGCTTGGTAAGTAAGAATTTTGGAAGGGATCCTTACATATCCAGTAGAACTGAGGTACGCTTCAATACAACCTAATATGGAGCTAAAAGAAATTAGTCATACGTGAAAAGAGAAAGCGGAAAAAGAAGAATTAAGTCAAGCAATTTCATGAAAGTCATTTCCCTCATTTACATGGATAATAAATGAAAAGACATAACATAAATTAACCTTCCAAGGAATTTGCCACATTCATGAAATTTTTCACCACCAAGTTGTGCAGATCTTCACCAGCCCAGATGGGATAAATGCATATGTTTATTACCAAACAAACAACAGCACCCAGTGCAATGAGCAAGAACCGTGTTACAGCAGTATGGATAAATTCTCTTGTCCTATACCCAGATACCATTACAATACAATATGTTAACAAGAACACCCGAAACCCATATTCATAAGGCTTCATTGTTGGATAAAGTTTTGCATAAGAGGCAATAAATCCTGGCAATTAACCATAAAACACGTCAGAAAGAGCAACAGGTGACAGCAAATATTTTGGATAGAAAAATCGACATAAACTCTGAAAACACGTTACACAATGCAAAACTAACCTACGATGAAGATACTAAAGACAATAAAAAATTCTTCCCATTCTCCAGCTAATCGCGAACAATTTGCCATACCCAGAGCAAGCCCTCCAGCAGACAATGTCCCCAACCCACGGTTAAATCCTTTACTAAGGGTTGCTCCTGCACAGCAAACCATGACGATATGAAATGATTTTTCCCCTCTCTCTTTTGAGCATTGGATAGCCATAGAATGATTGTAACTATAATTGCAACTTTTGGACTCTCCAAAACATAAAAGAAGGTTGAATAAAAGTTAGGAAATGAATCTGAGATGCATAGCGTAGCCCTATCGAATGAGCAGCTTCACCTCACTATAGAGTTGTTTCTTTCTAGTATGAAAGAATAGAGAGAAAGAAAAACAAAAACCAGTAAACAATAAGAATAGAAATAGAATTGAGAACAGAGTACCTATGCTGAACTCAAACACAACGACAACAGTAAGAATGGCCCAAACATAGTAGCGACTGAGCTCTTTAACAGGTTGTTTCATGAAAACAAGAAGCGAAATGAGCATTAAAGCCAGCCCCATCTTGGCCGCGAAGACGATCTTTCTGGGATCGGACTTCCCCATCTTCAAAGCCTCATAACCAACATCTTGCAAGGTCTTTACAAAACCCGAGATTTTGGCGCAAATATATTGGAAGGACCAACAACAATGACTAGGACCTTCCTCTTCTTGTTGGCTTAAGCCTAAATCTGAATAGCCCTTCGCCGAGAGTAGCTTCTCTCGCAGTGACCCAACTCTTGCTGCCGCCATTTTTCAAGCTTCCTCACATCAACACATGACTGACTTCCCCTTGAGTTATAACTTTTACCTTTTAAACGAAGAAGAAGATGATGATGATGAAGATGAAAGTTGTATGAATTGAAGAGGATAACCAAACCGAAACGGAAGGGAAGTTCTTGAACAAACAAGCCAATTGCAAGTACCCCAAACAGATTATCTGGTGGGTGCAGACGCCGTCGCTGTCCATCCACTTGGATACTTCACTTTTTATACGTCTATACGGGGTATTTTCTGACCCCAGCGAGAAATTTCGACAGAGCACTCAAACCTATATTTACGTTAAAATAATATTTATATTTTTCAGATATTTGAAACATAAATATTAATTTAAAAAAATATTAATTTAATATAAATTTAAATTTAAACACAATGAATCCATACCCACATGAAACCAAACCTAAACATTAACATTCCCACTGATATTATTAGCAATTAAGTTGAGCCGAAGCCTCAAATTGAATATGATTATCAATACCCAATTGTCAAACACTAATAAAACAGGCAAAAGCAACAAAATTTCTTAATTGCCTAGCCTCTCCTACTACGACGTCACAAACTCTTCACCTCCGCTAATTACCCACCACAGTTTGATCTGACGACTAGGAATGGATTGAGAAGAGGTAATTGAAGAGATGGAGAAATCATCACACAAACCAATAGCTCACACGCGCCACCATCTTCACCATATTCACCATTGCTCATTAGTCAGATTCCTCTCAAATCCGGCAGTGGAAGCATATTGGAATCTAATGAACAGAGACTGACCGATGAAGACAAGACTAACGCACCACTGCTGCCGGCCCCAACCCGAACCGATGCCACCACAAACATCTCACAAGAAATTGAAAATAAGAAAGGAAAAAACATAAAAAGAATTTAAAGGCAACACACGTTGGCCTTGTAATTTCCTTCGGGAAGTCGGCCTTGCATTTTCCCGAAGCTTTGAAGTAGCGCCAAACAAACACATAAAGAGATGTAGAGAGAGATTGAGATATGGAGAGACGAGCATCAAAGAAGATGAGGACAATGAGAGATTGAAGTTATTATTATTATTATTTTAAACCGAGGTATCCAGCAAACTTAATTATAATATAATCTGTACAATCACAATCTACGGTCCCAAGATTTCACTTTAATTACGATATAATCTATATACTATAACTAAAAAGAGATTAACCCAATCATAACCTAATATTATAGGATCTCATTTAAATTATGATATAATTTACATATAAAAAAATTGACCTCAAGACTTCATTATTGACCTTATCTTCTTAATTTTTTTCTCTTATATTTATTTTAATATGATCTTTTCTATGCTACTGCTCACAATTTATCATTCCAAAATATTATTTATGTATTGTTCACTAGTAATTGTTCACATACTAATGTTTAGATATATTATTCCCTGATATCATACACAAGCACAATTCATTTATAATTTATAATTATTGATTTACCAATATCAATTAATTATAAAATATTATTAATTAATTAATTAATGACAAAAGATTTTTATTCTACTAAAACTCTCATTTATCCTAAAAAGATTATAATCTTACTCTAAATCATATTATCTCCCATTTTTTATTTTAATTATTATTTATTATTAATTTTTATTATTTATTTAAGGGAAATTATAAGAAATGTCCTAATTAAGAAGCTCTTTACAAAAATATCCCATCACATAAATTTCTTTGATGCACTTATCCAAAAAAATATAATTTAACCAAAGTACTCATGAATATATATTTCATCTTCTCCACCATTCTTCTCTTCATTTACTAATTTTCACTCATATTTCACTCCCTTTCATCTATCTTTCATCTCTCTACATTTTTCTAAATTTAGTTTAGTTAGATAGATTTGCTTAGATCATAATTGAAAATAGTTGAAAGTCGTGTTATTGTGAATAATAGGGTCGTTTTTTTAAGAAAATAGATGTTAGCATTAAAGGAATCAAATACAGCAGATAAAAATGTAGGAGAAACCCAGACTTTTGCATTTTGGACCATGCGGTCAAAAGGTCCAATTTTGAAGTTTGGATTGTTGGACTACACGGGTCGGACTGCAGGACCACACTTAATTTTGTTAGATGGATATGCTTAGATCATGCTTGAAAATAGTTGGAAGTTGTGTTATTATTAATAATAGGGTTGTTTTTGTAAGAAAATAGATGTTAGCATTGAAGTAATCGAATCCAGTAGATGAAATGTAGGAGAAACCCAGATTTCTGAATTCCGAACCGTGTAGTCCAAAGGTCCAATTTTGAAGTTTGGACTATTGGACCATGCAGTCTTGTGGTTTGAACAGCTGAATTGTGTAGTCTAACGGTCCAAACTTTAGACGTGTTCTGATGTATGGATGGTACCATTCTGAACCCATTTCCAGCTATTTTTCTGGCTACACCTGCACTTTTCTGGCAACCCATACCACAAATATTGCAAGCCATTCCAACATTATTCAAATCTTCAACATTTCAACTAATTTAAACACAAATTCAACACAAAAAAATAAAATCAAATAATGAGTGAGAGAGGGAGGTCTTACCTACGTTACCAGAAAAGTGATCGGAGTGAGAGAGAGAGAGAGAACAATAAAGAGTAAGAGTAAGACATGAGAAAGAACAAGAGGGGGCCATAAAACATGAAGGTATTATCCCTTAATTTGGGATATTCCCTATAATTTTCCTTTATTTAATTATCCCTTTTATCTTAGAATAGTCGTAGAAGAGATATGATTCCAATCTCAGTGAAAATCCTATCATTCTAAAACTTATTAGTAAAGAATTTATTAAAAAATCATTTAGCAAGATCTGATTCTCAACAATATATTTATAAGTCTATGTAGTGATCTTCTAATCCCAATAAGAGTAGAACTTCTTTTTATTAAAAACTTTATTTTCCTATTTCTTATATTTTTTTCTACGTCTTGTAGAAGTTAACTTGAATTAAGAAATGAACTAAAATCTCAACTATTTCCACCTTGGCAAGTATTCCATCTAAATATCAAGTCTGATGAACTGTGTCCCATATGAATAGTAACGGTGAGGAGTAATTATTGTGAAATCATGAAAACTCCACCAAAATTAATACTAGAAAATCACTCGACCTAAAACTTCTAATCGTTCTACCCCATCTCTTAAAACCAATCTATCAGTTGATATCAACAAAATAAACTTTGATTAACCCAATCTAATTTAGGAAATACAAAACACAGCCTACAAACAAGCCAAACAACTAACATGATCGAAGTTGGTAATAAATGAAAAATAAATCACATCGCACAAAGAGACAAAATATTTAACGTGGTTTGACATCAATTACCTACATCCAAAGATGAAAAGATAAATCCACTAGATCATAAATATACAAGAGTATAAGAGATCACACACCAACCTAATATTCTACTCGATACCCAATATTAGAGAGCTCTGAAATTATTCCTCATTTCACCTGCTCAATCTTGGTGTCATTTACATCTCTTTCTTCTCTCTTTTCGTATCCCTACAAGGATGTTAACCCTTTATCTCTAATCTTCTCTCATACGAGATCTGATTCTCAACCCTATATTTATAGGTCTGTGTAGGGATCTTCTAATCCTAATAAGAGTAGAACTCTTATTTATCATATAACTTTATTTTCTTTTTTCTTTTATTTTTTTTATGTCTTGTAGAAGTCAACTAGAATTAGGAAATGATCCAAAATCCTAACAAGGCCCTCACATTTTTAGTAGGATAGGCTACTAAATTGCTCAATTACGATGTCTAGATCTGAGAATATGATATGGCATCTAGGAGTCAAGGTTACGACAAGATTATCATGGTTTGAGGGTGCATTAGACATAGTAGATGACAGTGACTTAGAGTTAATACTCGTATGTTTCATTCTATAGGCATTTACGTGTAGCTATAGATCATGTTCCCATTGAAACAATCCAAACCTCACAAATTCAAGGCAATGGAACAAAACCTTACATACCTAAAACATTTGAGGCGTAACAATCATGTTGTACTCGAGCCGTAGAACTTGAACCAAAACCTGAACTTGAACAACATCCCACTCCTCCCAAACAGTCTACCCATCAGAAGGATAATGATTCAAATTATTCTAGTTTACTTGAGGAAATCAGAGAACTATTGGATGAGAATCATCATCGAAGTGATGATAATGCAAATGAAGTCAACAGTAGGAATATGGGTGAGGGGTTTAATAGTGGTTGGTAGGGTGCCAATCTTGTAGATGACGACTTGGAGGTATACCAGTCAGGTGATGAATACGATTTCTTAGAGAGTGGGAGTAAGGAAGAGGTTCAGTAGCTAAGGTGGTTACGCGAATGAAGGGTAGAGAGTTTTTTATATCCTAGGGAAGATAAGGTTATTAAATTCAAAGTAGGGTATGTATTTAAATATATGGATGATTTTTAGGACGGTACTTTCGGGGACTATACAATATTTGTTGGGTCCAACATTAGGCAAGTCAAGAGTGATAGCTAATTGTATTGCTTAGTTGCATGCTTGATGTTCAAGTTAAATATTTAGAGGGTGAGTTAGAGAGAAGATGGGTGACAGTGAATAGGCAAGGATTACATAAGGTTGAAAAAAGGGCACTAAACCAGCTTGCACTACAAGAATTTTGACTTTTTAACGCTGTAAACAATATTTTACAGTATTTAAAAAATATTGTAAACAATATTTTACAGCGTTTTTATAAACGTTGTGGATGACGATACTGTAAAAAAGTGTCCATCAATTACAATGTTTTTTCAATGCCGTGAAAAAATTCTTTTTACAGCGTTTTTAAAACGTTGTAAATAACTTCTTACAGTATTTAAAAAACGCCGTAAATAACTGTACTAACAACATTTCTGGACTACAATTTTCTTATTTCTTTTGAGTAACCAAACTAGTTTTTCCTATCATGTTTCTACATTTACCTAAACCCCGTATCACATTTAAGCTTTGGTGCCCGTCACTAGCATTTATGCAAATTACAGAAATGGAAAAAAAAGAGACTTAAAAAAATAATTCATATTACAATAAAATTCAATAACATAGGAGTTAATGAAATACAAAAATTTTCTTACAATACGTAGATTAAGACATAGGATACAATGATGTTTCTGCAAAAACAAAAGGATAATGGGCATGGTTATTGATAAAGTAAGAAACATGTGTGCCCTTTAATGAATTAAATAAGCACTAAATGGCTTGGACATGGCGGGAGCGATATGTCCATAGTTCCTTCTAACATCAAGATCACATTTTTCACAGGAGACAAAGATTTGGGTCATCTTGAATACACAACAGCCCAACATTTACCATCCTTTCCAAGGTTCTCATGTCTACTTCTTCATCGCCAAACTACGAATCAATTATAGACCCAAGTAGAAAGAAGCACCTCAAATGGAAATTACTAACTCGTGCCAGACATTTCAGATCTAACCTTTGGATGCATTCTGTACTAGGTCTTCAGCATCTTTACTTGATAACCAGCCCTTTGAAGTCTCTTGAACAAACTCATGCCATATCTTTAATTTAAAAGATGGGTGAGAGAGTGCAAAAATAGTTGTATAATAAATTGAGATACAAATCAATTGCTAATGTCATCATTAAAATAAAGTGTGTTACCCCATCTTCTGTGCAATAGGAGAGATTATAGTCGCTGCAGTTGAACTGGATCACCAACCTAAGTCATAATACAATAAAATACTAGAAAATATAATTAATCATGAGATGAATTTTTAACATGTGTGGTACACTCAGTGTTACATACATGAATGGGTCAACAATTAATGCATGGAACATTGCAAGTCAATGTCACAATATACTTTATTTATTTATTTGCTTTCATAACTACTATAGAACATTATGTGTCTGTTGTAAGGATATGATTGCTCCATGCCAGTGACCCAACTCTTGATCT
>JANKKB010027537.1:136-11093 GCA_026225775.1 Bursera palmeri | reverse complement strand
TATAAATGTTATTCACTTAGGTTTAGTTAGAAATATCCTGGGGTTAATTATGTTTTAAAAAGTCCTCTAATTTTGGGTCATTTTTCGTAACTTCCCTTAATATTATTAAATTTTGAAACGGGTAAAGTGAAAAGAAAAGTCAAGAGCTTGGGATTAAGAATTGAAAATGTAAAATAATGGTTTGGTTAGTAATATCAATCTAACAGTAAAACTTTTGAAATAAATCTTCAATGTTCATACTTTATACCAAAAAAGAGGTAAGAGCTCGAGGGTCGAGCTTCATATTATCAATTATAATTATTAGCAAAACGGTCAAATGTGCTAAAACAAGACTCGAAAAAGATGCTTTAGGTGAGTTGAAAACGCTAGCGTTTGTCCCCTGCCCACAACTGGAAAGTCCCAAATTAAAGCAAATATTTCACAGAACACAAATGTTTTTTGCTTTACAAATCAATGTTTCCAACTTGTTTTGACTTTTAAATCATTTGGTTGATGCTAATTCATAAAAGAAATAATTTTCTTCTCTCCAAAGTAGTTAAATGGTCTAATCTCAAGAAATTGTGTCTCGGATAGCTCAGCTTTTCTGGTTTTTATGTTCTCTGTTACTGAGTATCAAAGTTATTGTTTGGAGTTTAAAGCAATGACAATGGCATTGCAACTCTCATTTTAAACTTCTCCATGCTAACTTTTAGGTCAAAGATGCATATCATGAAGTGCAATTAAAGTTATTGTAGGAAACAAATTGAAAAGTCTTTCACATTGTATGAATATTTACACATATTTGATAATATATATTGAAAAGTAATATTATATTTCTCAAACTGATTAATATTTTGACTAGTTATCTTATTTAATGTTTTCTATAGAGAAGTGAGAAGAATTGTTTAAACACATTTTAAGCGTTAGATTGTATACCAAGTTTTGGTTTTTTATATATTCTTGTTGTATACTTATAATAACAGCGATGCTATGTGTACAAATTTTGTATCTAAATTGTGATATGGCATCATGAGAGTGGTAAGATGAATTTATCAGTATTTATTGTTTTAACTTTCATGTATTCACTTTACTTCTCATATAATGTTATATCACTTAAGATATAAAGTTGCTTTGCAGACTTTATACTCATAGCATTGCTTTTATAATAATAGTACTAGTAGATTTTTCTTTCATCTACTAATATAAATATATAAATGGGTCATATCCTACCACATTAAATTTTTACATTCTCTTATATGAAATGTTAAAATATCCTTCGACATGATCTTTTAATGCAAATTTATATTCTTTTTAAAAGCACATTCAAAAATAAGTAAAAAAAAAATCAATTGTATAAATAATATTTCTCCCATGAAACTGTGATAGACCACAATCCACTTTTCCAAGTGATGTTGATTAAAATTGTTGGCAGCCAATGTAGTAATCATACATGTGCTTGTTTCATGAGGTAGCAGTGGAGTTGCTAGACTGGAGGGGCAGTAAAGTGCCACTCATCTAACATGAGAACAGATAATGCACAGATTTATGACACTATTGATTATGGTCATGACTCATGCTAGCTTGGATATAAAGCTACTATAAGTATAAATTTATGCTATGCATGAGATTGAAGCAAAGCTTGCTTAGGCTCGGATGCATGCCCACTTGCGACCCTGTGCATGTGAGTAGCTCATGTGGGTGCATGTGCATTTGTTCTCTACACCCCACTCTTCGTTTCAATTTGGGTTGGATTGACACAGGCCGACCCTACCATGACCGAAGATGAAGACGAGCGAGAACAAGAAAGAAAATGTTGTTGTAAGGAATTTATGTTAAGATGGGTGTTGTGGTATCACAAAAGTTTCGTTGTTTTTTTTTTCTTTTTTTTTGGCAGAAGTTTTATATATGGGCTTCCAGACTTGGTGCAAGTAATGGGCTGGTTGGGATTCGGTTCATTCTTGGGTTGGGCTTGGTGAGAGAATGGGCTCAAGGATCATCAATTTCATCAGTAATCATCAGTAAAATATGATAAAATATTTCAAAATATTAAGTGGTAACTAAATATGAGGGATTGTGTTAAAAGTAAAACATAATATTTTTTTTTTTCATTTTTCAACCAAATTATCAGTTCTCCGACCTGTAAGGATTCTTACAAGTCAAATGTTGGTTCGTAGGACCATTATAAGTTAGACTGTTAGTCCGTTAATTTTTTATGTTGCAATTGATCACATGCTTTTTGATTAAATAGTTACAACTGAACTTTTCAAAATATGATAAAATATTTCAAAATTAGTAAGAGATAATTAAATATGAAGGATTGTATTAAAAAAAAGTGTAATATTTTTTTTATTATTAAGCTAATTCGTCAACTCATAAGAGTTCTTATAAGTCAGACCATTGTTCGTAAAGCCATTATAGGATAGACTATCGATTCGATAATATTTTTGTGGTAGTTGATCACATACTTTTTGATTAAAATGGTTGCCAATGAACCCTTTAAAGTATGAGAAAAAAATTTAATGGAATAAGTGTTGTTGAATTTAGTGTATAAAAGAGAGCAAGGGTTAGTGTTTTGCCATTATTAGATGACATTTTAAAGTCAAAGTGAGACTTCAATATAGTGATTGTCACCAATGCTTTTAACGTTGTTCCTTTAATTTAGTACAAAAAGTCTTAGATGAGATGTGTTTTTCTTGAGAGAGAAATCATTCAAACGTACAAAGTCATGGATTACACAAAGAGGAATCATGTGACAACAATCCCTTATTCAAGCTACCCAAGTTTCCTTCTTCTTCCATTTTCTTTTTTTTTTAATCAACTTTAGATTAATTAAATTGGGTTTCACATTAATCTTGTCCAACTAGACCATAAAGATACTATTAGAAATTTGGTATGGCTTAAAAGACGAAATACTTTATGATAATTTATAATATAAATTAAAGAAATTAAATGGTTAAACATCTTACTAACTCAAAAAGAATTATGTGACTATCGGCCTGTCTGATGACAGTGCGACAAATCTGATAACTTTTCAATAACTGTCTTATAAATTTGGTGACTATTCAATGATGATCTGTAAATTGAAAAGTGTTCGAAAAATGGATGTTTAATTCATAAGTAAAGATATTTTAGTCGTTTTAAGTGTAAGTGGTAAATAAATAATAAAAATTAGATAATTAGTTATTTTTAAATTTGTAGGCTTAATTTTTATTATTTTTCAATAATCTTTTTAAAAATTCACAGTTTATAGATTCAAAACATTTTTAAAGTTTTCACTTGAAAAATAAAAAACTAAACATACGTTATCATGTGAATAATTCAATTTTTTTTTTTAAGATACTGTAAAAATTTCCCAATTTTCGAGGTTACAACATCGAGATTGTCTCTTRGCACGTAGTTTTCTCTTCTTTAATTCTTATATTTCAATGGAAAAGGAATCTTAAATATTTGTTTCAGAAAAGTTGAGTCCACTCCCTGGCTTATGGCGCGAAGGACGAGTGGAAACTTGCTACTAGTTAGATTTGACCAACTAACCTTGTGGTCAACCATTTCAAAATCAGCCAGTGCAAGATCAAAATCAGATGGCATGTGTCAGAATCATAACAATGTTTGACTTTTTATGCATGGGCCTACTCTCAGTGGGTCCCAAATTAACTGAGCTGGCATCAATATAAGTAGTTTCACGCGTATCGTTTCTTAATTTTTAATTTTTTTATTGTTTTTATTTGCATTTTTTTCGTTCAGATTCAGACAAAGTGAGAAATGAAACCGGCCTTTCATACCTGGCCTCGTACCTCATTCCGGCGCAATTCCGCACGTGTCGGATTGGAAACTATCAACTCTTTTGTCTGCTTTGACCAGGACAAGCATAGTGTTCGTCGGTTTTCCCTTCTTAATTTCTCGACAATCCGATCTTTAAGTCTACCGACTCGAAAGTTGGGCGCTGCTTTTAGAAAACACGTGCAACAAATTAAACATTCAATTAAAAGCATATAACATGTATTAGGGCTTCGTTAAACTTTAGTCGACTTGGAAAATGATTAGATAGTATAAATTAGAAGCTTTTTTATCATTATATTTCTCAACTTGATGGTGGATAAAAATTAAATAAATAAAAATAATTAATTTTTAAAATAATTTAACAATCATTGTAATACCTGTGTTCTTATATATTAATAAATCTCTTTAATTTTAGATATATAATGTACTGTTTAATTTTTTAAATGATGCATTTATGAATATAGAAGGTTCAAAGAATATTGAAATAAAGTTTGTGATAAGCATCCACCTATTTTAACGCAAAACTATAAAGCAATAAGCCACTTAAGTGCTTTCTTTTCATTTTGTTCTTAATCTCTGGCCATACAAAAAAGTGCTTCTAAAGAGAACAATCCTCTTTCAGGAATATCTCTTTAAATCATTTTGAGAGGAAAAAGTTAGCCATGTCTTTCATCCAAATGCATGCTCCCCAACCTATTGTGATTTCATGATGCCAAAAGCATAATCCATGAGATTCTTCATTTGTTTTGTAGCCAAAACTCATTGTTTAAGTGCTTTTGCACATAGTATTTGTTTATTTATTTTTTACTTAAAAGAACTTTTTCATTCTTACAATAACATTTCCAAATGCATCTTAGAGAATAGATATGACTACATAATAAACGAAGGTCATTTCTCTCTTTCTCCTTTTTTATTTTTTTGGTTGAGATGTTGATTTACAAGAGTGTGACATATTCCTAACAAAGTTATCATGATTTCTAGAAGGAAAATCCTTTTCGCTTTGTCAAGTTTATATACAATGTCAAGTGATTGGGATAGGGCTTCCTTGTTTCAATTCAATTGATTGCACATTTCCTTGGGGATTTCTCTTCAAATACGTGATAATTAAATTACATGAATCCATCCTTTCATCTTTTTCTCATTTCTTAACTATATAAAGTTTGTGTTGGAAACACGGTAATGGTATATATATCATCTTAAATCACTGAGATTTACACGGTAAATTGTTAAACTTATAGTTTTCACTTTTCATTATTACAAATTACATATTAAATCCATTTATCTCATTTCAAATAATACCTTAAAGTAAATGATATATTTGATAAAAATGAATGGTTAAAATAATTCAGCAATTGACGAGTATACACTCAAATTTAACATTATTTTGAACTCTATTGTACATATGTTACAATACATACTATATAAATATGTTGAAATAGGAAATTAATTTTTTTTAATACGCATATGGTTGGTTGTGAACACTTTTAAAATTGAAGTTTTTAAATTATTGAATTCGTATAAAGTGAGCACAATTTTCTTGTAATAAATAAATGGGTTAGGTTGTTGAATTTCAAAATGGTAAACCAAATTAGACCTTGGTGAGACCATTTAGGTGATTTCACCAACAAGAATTTCTGGAGTCGAAAGAAATAGTTTGTTTAATCAGTTGAGAAGTTTACCAAGTAATACTTGGTCTTGATTCAACTTTGACAATCTATGTGAACGCGTGCCACGTCAGGTCAAAGAGTCAAAGCGAACAAATGTCTTTGTCCACGTGGCAGCACGCAAACTTGAATAGTGGCGTTTCGCTGGTTTTTTAAATTGGCTAAGCTATGAGCCGACTATCGTCACGTGTGCATCACGTGAGCGTCATCCGGTCAAGCACGGTTGGGTGACTGTGTTCGGCCAACAAAACACTGCAAAGACTCACACCCCATCCCAGCGCGTGAAATGCCGAACTCCCTTATCTTCGAGCTGCGTGACGTGAATACTCTTAACAAGAGCGTGGAAGAACATGACGTAACCCGTTATCTCAACAAGCTAAAAACGAAAGAGCGAAGAATGTTCTACATAGGCGTGGACATCCGTTATGAGCCGTGATTAGTCTCGTTTAATTTCCCTCCGCTGTACAATAAAGACCATCTCTCCTCTAGTCTCGAACGCTCCCAACAAACGACTTCTGTCAGTTCTGTTACCGTTAAGTTGCTCGTGAAAATTGAAACCTCCGTCAACTCTCCTCTCCTCTATAAATTCCTCTCTCTCTCCATCGCTTTTTCTTTGGATTCATAAGACCTTCAACCAAAACCAAAACCAAAACAAAAAACTAAAGCCAAGCACAAACATTCAAATCCTCGTTTCTTCTCCGCCAAGCTTCCCAGGTAACTACAGAAGAGCTAATAGAAGCTTCAATATTCGAACATAATCACTTGTTATTGTTGCTACTGTTGTCGCTGCTACTGCTTTTATTGTTTCTGTTGTTGTGAAAGCTTGACGAAGCGTTTCTTTCTCTGATATGTCTGTTTAATTGATGAATTTTCCTATTTCGAGCAATTTTTTAACTGAATTATCTTTTTTTTTTTTTTTTTGTTCTTCGTCATTGTAACCGTTTGTTTTGAAGTAAGGTTGAAGCTTGAGGAAGATTTTCTTTGTGTGAGATATTGACTGGTTGATTATCGACTTAATTCATTTCACCTGAAATTATTCGAATAATATTTTGTTGAATAATTGGAGCGCTATTTTGCCTTTTGTTTTGCTTTGTCATTTTAATTATTGGTGTTGGCAGTAGTTTCAAGTTTGATAAATAAGTTCCTTGTATGAGATTTTTCATGGAAGTGTTTATATTTTTTTATGTTATTGTAATTTTTATTGCAAGTACTGTTGATATTTGTGTCTACAACGAACCTTCTGGGAAATTTTCATTAGGCTAACCTTTGCGGCGGTTCTAATGACCAAACACTTATTAATTTATTCTAACGTGTGAACTGTTTATTGTTTACCAAGAAATTGGTAATTAATCTGGGGTAGAAAATAAGAGGATTATACAAGTTGTTCATCTTGCTGTTAGTGTTGGTCAATCTACTTGTACCGACTTGTTTAGTTTCTCTATCAAGAAATGTAGAACTATTTGTCTAGAGGAAACACTGGGGATATTTCTTTGTAATTTCAGTTTTGCTACTACGTGCTAATTTATGGCTTAACTGTGTTCTTTTATATGTTGTCGAAATTAGTAGAGTTGGTTTTTCCCTTGACTATTGGTCAATTTGGTTGACAGGTTGATTTTGAAGGTACATGAGTTTGGCTTCTATTAAACTATTCTAGGAATTGTAAAGCTGATTAAAGTTGTTGACAACAGAGGGTTTAGCTGAAAATTTTCTGATCTGGGAGCAATATTTTTGATTTTTTGTTGTGGAGATTAGCTGATGGTATAACCATAGCATGGACTCACATCATCTCTTTAGGTATACTGTTACTGGTGCAGACTTTTCCTACTCTTCTTCTTATCCCATGGTGCCCTCATTACCTAATAGGTTGTTTGGGTCTTTGAAATTTGACATTGGAAACTCACCGAACTCACCATTTTCAAGTCAGTTTGATTGTGATACGCCTACAACATTGAGTGACAGTCAGGAGCAGCTCAGCTCCACAGAGAATCTTTCGGTGCTCAGCCCTTCTTGTAATTCTTCACTGGAATCCCACTGTTGTTTTCATAGGTTAAGCCCCCCTACTGTGGACAGTCTAGTCCTCTGTTCTGGTGGGACTTCGTATATACAGAATGCAAATTCCAGCCAGAAAATACAAAATGCTTTGCAGGAACTAGAGACTGTCCTGATGGGGCCTGATGTAGATGAAGAAATAACAACAACAAATGCTTCTAATGGTGAACGTAATAGGCTGCAGGCATCTGGCCAGAGATCTAGGGCAATCATCCAGGAACAAAAGGGTTCACAAATAATTCAGCCTCAGCCATCCATTGGTTATAGATTTAGGGACTCAGGTGAAGGCGCTCAGATTGAGAATTACCAAACTCCAACAGTAGAATCATCTTTGCAGGGTTTTCCTTCAGGAAATCTGAAGCAATTACTGATTGCATGTGCTAAAGCTCTCTCTGAAGATAGGATTGATGAGTTTGATAAGTTGATTGAAAAGGCTAGAGGTTCTGTCTCTATCAGTGGAGAACCAATTCAGCGTCTTGGTGCTTATATGGTAGAAGGGTTGGTAGCAAGGAAGGAGAAATCAGGCTCTAACATATACCGTGCTCTCCGTTGTAGGGAGCCTGATAGCAAAGACTTACTTTCTTACATGCATATCCTGTATGAAATCTGCCCCTACTTGAAGTTTGGTTACATGGCTGCCAATGGGGCCATTGCTGAAGCATGCAAAAATGAGGATCGAATCCATATCATTGATTTTCAGATAGCTCAGGGAACACAGTGGATGACACTCTTGCAGGCGCTTGCAGCTAAACCTTCCGGTGCTCCTTATGTGCGGATCACAGGAATTGATGATCCTGTCAGCAAATATGCCCGTGGTGATGGATTGGAGGCAGTTGGCAGGCGCTTGGCTACAATCTCGCAGAAGTTTAATATTCCTGTTGAGTTTCATCCAATACCAGTTTTTGCTCCAGAGATTACAATGGAAATGTTAGATGTGAGGCCTGGGGAGGCTCTGGCTGTGAACTTTCCTCTAGAGCTCCACCACACGCCAGATGAAAGTGTTGATGTCAACAATCCAAGAGATGGGCTTCTGAGGATGATCAAGTCTCTTAATCCTAAGGTGGTCACCTTGGTGGAGCAGGAATCAAACACAAACACTGCTCCTTTTCTCCCTAGGTTCACTGAAGCTCTAAACTTCTACTTGGCAATGTTCGAGTCAATTGACGTGACCATGCCAAGGGACCAGAAGCAGCGAATTAATGTAGAGCAGCATTGTTTGGCGAGGGATATTGTGAATGTTATTGCTTGTGAGGGAAAAGAGAGGGTAGAGCGCCATGAACTCTTTGGGAAGTGGAAGTCTAGGTTTACAATGGCAGGTTTCCGGCAATGCCCATTAAGCCCATATGTTAACTCTGTAATTAGGAGCTTGTTGAGGTGTTACTCGGAGCATTATAAACTGGTGGAGACTGATGGCGCCATGTTGTTGGGGTGGAAAGATAGGGCCTTGATCTCGGCATCTGCTTGGCAATAGAGCAAGGGTATACACGTAGATATAGAAATAAAGTCTGTGTTCTTGATAGGTGGTAGATGTTGGATGACATAATTTCATGGTATCGATGGATGATAAGATTAGACAACGGGCATTGGATATGTTGGATGATGTCATGTCATTTTTATGCTGTACTCGATGGCTGTCATTTGTGATGATATTGTAATACCATTCTTCTTTCATACTAATTCTGTTTCTAATTTCTTTGTCAATGAGGTGTTGTTATGGGGATTGTTTCTGTTCTCATTGCATGGTTCATGTGATTAATGTAGGCACATTGGATGAGGATGATTCTATCTTTATAGGAACTAAGAGCTAGCCTTAAAGGATTTGATATGATTATGGTAAAATTTTCAATGTGGACAAGGTGAACATATTTTGCACAAATGGTAGGAGACACATTTTCTCATCTCAAGTAGGTCATGTATGACAAGTTCGATAATTAAGGCACAGAAACATATCAAGCTTATTCGAAATCGAATACCTGGCATGGCTAATTGGGTGGGTCAAGGTTCAAATCGGGTCGGCTGATGGGTCAATTAAGCATTCAGGCCATGCTTTAAAGTCACCATCACAGTTAAATAATAAACTGTAAGCTCCTTAGGATACACGTGCCAGCAGGCAATTCCACCCACTCGTATATAAATTCAATTTGTAGTTAAAATGTGGGGACTACTTTCGATATAAAAGAAGCCTTCAACATTGCTTTTAAGTTAATCTCGTACTTCCCAAGTTTTATAATAATAAACATTGATAATATTCAAATATCTATGAATAATCGTGTTTTTCTTAAATCTTTATTTGGAAAAACTAGATAAAATAGAGGAAAATATAATATTATAATATGAAAAAGTATTACATAATTGTTTATTAATTTTAGTTTCTTAAAATGTATTTAGACAACCCATATCCACTTGACAATAGTTAATTCGTTTCATATCATTTAGAACATAAATTTAAAATGTATAACGTTATTTTTTAGAAATAATACTGACTAGGTTTGCATATAAAAACTATATTTGTAACATATAAAAAATATAAGAATAATATTATATATACAATTTAATTATATAATTATTTTCATTTAACTATATGACATAATATTATTAGATGGTAAAAATTTGTAATAAATAAAGAAAATTGTAAAAATTGTATTACATAATATAATAGTATATATGAACAATTATATGAATATTAAATTCTGTCTACTTAAAATTATTCCTCGATAGATAGATGAGCCTGAAGAGCACCTAGACTCGTATTAATTCCAGCTTTAGCAGCTCCAATTTCAGTCGAAAACACTCTTTTAAGTTCAACGTCGCTCAACAGATTAATTATCATCCTACCAAATGGGGGCTCGTTATTTCCTATCATATGCTAGTCAATCCGAGGTGAAAATGCTTTTTTCCCTTAATTAGGAAGAAGCATTTCTTACTGCTTCTGTTGAAAGTGCTTTTAAGGAAAAACATCTAATGTTAACAAGTTTTATAAAGTATTTGATAAGATTAACTCTAGAACTAACTAGGAAGTGCGTAATCTAATTAAGTACTTCTTTGCTACTTCAAAAAGGTAATTAGTATTTAAGTGTACGTACATTTTGATTAATGTTAATTAATTAGATATATATTTCTAATGAATCAGTTTATTCCTTCCATTAATTTGCTTGTATAGGTAACCGTCGATGACAATGTGAAGCCATATATATATTGTTGAATTGAAGGAAGAAATTAAATTAAGAGAATGGTATAAGGGCTGTCATATGGAAGAAGCCTGCCTAGAAACTTGACTTGGTGGGTGCAATCCAGCGCTTAGGCTCGTCTATATCATTTTACGAGGCTCCCAGAGATGGCGATCATGACTTGTATTCTATGTTTGTTGAGGTGTATCCCACATTGGTTGTGGAAGGGATTGGTGGTCACTATATAAGTGTGAGGGAAAGCCTCACCTCTCAGGCTAGCTTTTGAGGTGAGAGAGGCCCAAGTATCACTAGGGAAGC
>JANKKB010027535.1:0-11091 GCA_026225775.1 Bursera palmeri | reverse complement strand
AGCAATTACAGGCAAAACTCGTGGCTCAATTGACAGGTTTTACCACACTTTTTCGGAACACATGTGTTTGGGTTGATACAGTAATTAGAAACCTTCAACTTGAAGGAACTTGGAAAGCATTCTAAAGGAAGCTTTTTGGGCCAACCCTCATGATGATCTGCCGCTGATATAAAAGCGCTTTTGTTGTCCACTTTTGCTTGTTGCTTTCACCTCCCGCCTCCTGTCTTTAGAACGAGTAAGATATCATTTATGTTTATACTATATATCAAGGAAAGGCCATTACAACTTGTACCTTGATACAAGTTGGAGCTTCAAGAGTTTATATGAGGATTTTATACCGTATGCACTAGAATACAAATGTTCCCATGTCCAACCAACATGACAAGAAAATCCTCTACATCGACTCTTCATCATGATGCGTTTTTCGGTAAGATAATAGTGGGACATAGTCATATAGAATGATATGAGTGGGCCATATGTATAATGTGGAAAGGTGCAAGAAATATGATGATCGTGAAAGATAGGACAAGGTCAACTTAGCGGCACGACTTATT
Organism: Bursera palmeri; assembly: GCA_026225775.1. NCBI lineage: Eukaryota > Viridiplantae > Streptophyta > Magnoliopsida > Sapindales > Burseraceae > Bursera > Bursera palmeri. Next base: position 10,537 of record JANKKB010027535.1, on the reverse strand, counting down.
CAATGTGTTTACACAAATGCCTAGCCCAGAAAACATTTAAGACAAAGTAAAACTTGCGCATTGCTCTAAACGAAGAAAAAAATATATATATTTTTTTTCCTACTTGCTATAAGCTATGGAAAGAAGCAACAAGAACAAGAGGGGAAGGAGAAACCAATGAGGAAACGGTAAAATTGTTAAGAGAAGAAACAGAGAGAATGCAATCACTTTGCCTGAAAGAAGTCTCACAAGTATGCCCTCATGGCTGCTGCCCAGCTCCTTTCTTTAGCTCGCCTGAGCCCCTCAACAAAGTCTCCAAGCCTAGAAGCAGTTCTGCTGATTCTCGTCGAGACTTCGCGGCAAGAACTACTTCATCTATCTTCCCAAATGCCCAGTTCACCAATCATGAATCTCTCCCATCTTTGGAACAATCATTCACTGAGTTCAACAAAGCCTACCCAAATTACTCTGAAAGCTATCAAGTAGACGAAATAAAATACAAAGAGTACTATCATCTCTCACTTTCCAACCATGTATGCCTTGATTATATTGGAATTGGTCTATTCTCTTATAGCCAGTTGGAAAAACAAGACTCTCCAACGTATCAAACTGAATCATGTCCTTCTTCTCGATCAACCTCTTCGCCTTCTCGAATTTCGGATATCCCTTTCTTCAGTGTATCTTACAAGACGGGGAATCTGAAGACACAGCTACTTCATGGTGGGGAAGCATCAGAGTTGGAATCCGCAATTAAGAAAAGGGTCATGAATTTTCTTAATATTTCTGAAAATGATTACAGTATGGTTTTCACTGCAAACAGAACCTCAGCTTTCAAACTTCTAGCAGAGTCTTATCCATTCCAGTCTAGTAGGAAGCTGCTGACAGTTTATGACTACGAGAGCGAGGCGGTGGAAGCCATGAGAAATACCTCCGAGAAGAAAGGAGCCCGAGTCATGTCAGCGGAGTTTTCTTGGCCGAGGTTAAGGATTCACTCAACAAGTTTGAGAAAGATGGTTGTGAGTAAGAGGAACAAGAAGAAGAAGAGAGGACTCTTTGTGTTTCCACTTCATTCTAGAGTGACCGGAGCCAGGTATCCATACCTTTGGATGAGGATTGCTCAGGAGAATGGCTGGCACATTTTGATTGATGCGTGTGCACTGGGGCCAAAAGATATGGACAGCTTTGGCCTCTCGCTCTTTCGCCCTGACTTCTTCATCTGTTCCTTCTACAAGATTTTTGGGGAGAATCCATCCGGATTTGGATGCCTATTTGTCAAAAAATCTACCATTCCAATCCTGGAAGGAGACACAAGTACAGGGATGGTCAGTCTTCTACCAGCAAAGCAGTTTGGTTTAATGGAAGAATCCGAAAAACAGAAATCTAAATTTGAGCTTCTGGAAGATGATGTAGCTACGCCTAACTTATTTTCAGGTCCTTTATCCACTCCAATAATGGAGACTGTGAAATTGGAACAAGAAGGTAAGTCTAAGGTTCAAAAGGCTGAAATTATGGCAACACCAAAAGAAGACAATTGTAAAGACATTGAATGCAGAGGTCTGAATCAGGTGGACTCATTGGGACTGACAACAATTAGTAGCAGAGCAAGGTGCCTGATCAACTGGCTGGTGAATGCTATGATGAAGCTCCAGCATCCCAATACAGAGGAGATTTCACTGGTTAAAATATATGGACCGAAGATAAGATTTGATCGGGGACCTGCATTGGCATTCAATGTATTTGATTGGAAAGGAGAAAAGATTGAACCTGTGTTGGTACAGAAGCTGGCTGATAGAAAAAACATTTCTCTTAGCTATGGATCATTACAAAATATTTGGTTTTCAGACAAGTACCAAAGAGAGAAGGAAAAAATCATCGAGAGAAGAGCTAGTGAAGCAAAGGGTACGGTTCAAAACAAGAAGAAAGACAAAAGTGATCCACGGATAACAGTAGTTACTGCTTCACTGGGGTTTCTGGCAAATTTTAAAGACACGTACAGGCTTTGGGCATTTGTTGCTCAGTTTCTGGATGCAGACTTTGTTGAAAAGGCTAGATGGAGGTATACAGCTCTTAATCAAAAGACTGTTGAAGTTTGAAGAACAGGATATTGTTTCAGATTATGGAGTCTCAGTAAATTTTGATGCCTATCAAGTCAGCTCAAAATTTTCTGAATACAAAGTGTAAATTGCCAAAAGAACAGAGTGGTAGAGTACAATCTTCCATATTGTGTGTACAGTACCTCACCGTCAGTCCATGAGCTCACATTGATGTACTTTGAATTTAATATGTTATGCCTTAATGTTCACTTCAATTTGAGAAAATTCTATTCTTAATTCAAGCATGTCAACAATTGAAAATAATTGACAGCCATTCTGCTTACTGATATGAGACCAATTTATCATCAGGTGAAGACCAGCCTCTGTGCATGCGACAAAAAATTTCAAGTTTGAGCATACACTCGAGAGTATTTTACTCATTACTGACCTACGTAGCAAGCCATTCAATTGGCTTTACCTTGTTTTTCCTGTAAGTTTCCACACGCAGAACTATTAAATTTAACAACAATATATTATTAGATTTCTTGAATGCATTCGATGAACACTGAAATTTTTTAAAATCATAGTTTAACATTGAAAAGTCAATGATATAAATATGTAAACAATATATTTAAACCCACCCCAGCGCCCAGATGGTTCCATGTGCTTGGGCTTGTACATATTTTGATCCAATACTTCAATTATAATTTGATCAACTTAGCTTTCACATATGTTATATATATGCTTAGTTTTATCTCCACTGCTTCGTCGATTATCTTGGAGATATACTAAACTATCTTTACACCATGTAACAGATAAAAACGTAGGACAAATCAATTACGAGTAGACTTGAAGTAGCAGTTAATATCCAATTCTATACACATGTGCAATCAATATTATAATTAGAGGACAACAACAACCATATTCAAATTGTAATAACTTTAAAAGCTAAAATACTTTGAAAGCATGGAGAACATTGCACGGCAGTATAAATTGTGAAAATGATATATCACAGACATCATCAAAACCAAAAAGAGAAAAAAACAAACTCACTCTTCAACTTAGCGATGAAAGGATAGTTATTTTACCTAAGATAGGTGAGTAGTATCCTTCATCAACCTCTTTGCATGCCGATGTTTCACCAGCCCATCTTTCACTAGTAGCAGATTATGTTGGACAAAAGCACATAAACCCATTAAGACTCTGCGCTCCAGGAGGCAGTCTAATATTTCTCCACTGAGTTCCACATTTCCATTGGTTGCACAACCATTGAATATATCATGCATCCATAATTCTCTAACCCCAGAGAAAGATCCTTGTATTGACTTGTGGTTTGATAAAATCATCTCAGGCCTTCAACAACCAAGTGGGAACGGCAGCCCCCAGCAAGTTGTCGTAAGTGATGGAAATGTTACCTTGTTTGGTTATCACACCAACTCTTAAACAACCCAAAAACTTTTAAATGCCTCATCACCGTGTCCATGCATGCCTAAGCCGGCTACCAAAGCATTCCATGTAAAGCCGTTCTTACTTGACATCATATTGACAATCTGCATTTTCAATCTCTACATCGTCAAGCCCAAAGTGAATATCAATTCAAGTAGTTCCAATATGTTTATCCCATTTTATACCTATAGTCAATACATTGTACCCACATTCCATAACAGTATTCCTGAAGACTAGCACAAGATGAGAACAATTGCTGAGTACTGTCCTAACAAGCTCAACACATAGAGGTTTGCATGTACAAAGTATTAGAGGCTAAATATTACTATTGCTCACTAAACTGAACTTTTTAGGTCAAATGGTTTCTTAATTTAGTATCAAAGTCAAAATTATCAAACATTCATGTGTTTAAATCTAGTGGAAGCAAACATTACAAGTGTACATGAGGCCTTTGCATGTGATACTTTTCATGTTTATGCCACGTCTAAAAATAAAACTATGAATTTTTTGCATAGTTAATTATATAAATAACCCAAATTAGAGGAGTGTTTGAAAAATGAATAAAGCATTGAAAAATTTAAATGTGATCACTACATTCAATAGGTGGATCTATTTTTTTTTAACAAGTCTCAAGTGCTCACAGCTCAATACTTGTCGGTCTTTAGTATTTAATATCTATCGATTCATCTTTTTGTAATACTCAATTAAAAAAAACTTATTGGTCTATAAAATTATAATCATCGTGTCTAAATTTTTTAAATATATGATCATATTTTAAACGGACCACTTAATTTTCGTCTTTTTGTCACATTGTGTCAATTCTTCGATCTCTTGCAAGTGACTATCACCCTAGTAAAAGTCGTCATATTTGGTTCACGTAACTTCCACTGGACCATCCTAGTAGTGGAAATTGTCCCAGTCCACATCTGTCAGAGACATTTCATCAAACACTCAGCCAACTCCAAAATCGCCACACACACTACCAGTCAATCACACATAAATGATAAAACCCGTCTTAAATCTCAACCAACTCTCTTATCCCAGAAACTTAGAACAAAATTTCAAAACTGAAACAGTCCGTCTGTGAATTTCAATCAGGGATCATTAGTTAGCAGTCCTTATCCAGCTTTTGAAAAAATATGTTTGACGTATCATCAAACCAAACTAATAAAGTTTAATGCTTAAAGTAAGATTTTGCTACATGCACAGACGTGAATTAAGAGTTTACTTCTAATATTCATATAGCAACCATAGTGGGTTTTGCGACAGCATTGAGACATGTGTGTTACCAACCCTTGATAATTAATATAAAATCTAATGATCTTAACGACTGTAATTTTCAACTTGATATATAATCTGAAATCATCTCGGCTCCTCTCTATTGCAACGTATCAGGCTTCATAAACATGTACATTTGTCACCAACCATCATCATGGCAGCACCACTCTATTATTTGCAAACACTTATTGGTACACCTGCTTTGTTTCCATATCACAAATCGAAACAAAACAACTGCATGTGCAATTATTCATACACCTTTGTCCTCGTCTAAAAGGCTTGTAATTCCGGTAATGGTTTCCTTGTCACAGTTGTCCAAAACACCCCATTGGATGAGAGTGAATGTGTGATAAAACCTTCATTTAAATTTATAAAAAATTTATTATTGGATTAATCAATAGTTCTAAAATCATTTTAAAATTTACACATTTGACCCGAAAATTGAAGGAGGTTTATATAACAAGGGTATTTAAAAAATAATCAAAATTACGGGGACAAATTGAGAAATAATCACATAGTTTAAAAAATCGATATATCATCGGACTGACGATTCTTATTTTGTTATCGAACACTAAAAATTGATAACTCGAGAACTTAAAAAAAATGTTCGAACTATCAAATATTAAAAATTAAAAACAGAAAAATGTTACGGTTTGTTAGTTACATTTCAAATCATTTCCCTTTTTTTTTTGTTAAATTTTTAAAATTTCACTATATAATATATATATATATATATTTTTCATTAATTTTATCAAAATTCAAAGTTTAAAGTCAAATGTTATAGATGATACCAAGTTAATATAATGACCACTTGAGATTGAGAGGTGATATACCACATCATCACCATGATATCAATTGTCAAATCGAGCTTAGAAATTCGCAGTTGTGAAGAACATGAAGTCTCACTAAAGTCTTAACAACGTCCCAACCATATCCAGACAATCAATTAAGTAGGTGTTAGTTAATGGTTAGCCATTCTGTCCGAGGTCCAGGAATTTTCGTTGTTTTCAACAATTGGCATTTTCAGTAGAAGAAGATCAATGTTTCATTCGTCGGCCCATTTATGCCCATTTTTCCGAAGCAATTTTAATGACATCACTATCTCAATTCTTTATAACAATTTTATTATCAATATTAACTTTTTTATTTCCATTAATATCCCTCATCTTTCTCTCTAATACAACTGAACAGACTTACTGTATTTGAAACCATGAAACCTTTATGTTAAAAAACTTAAATATTTAAATTAAGCTTTTATACTTATAAGCTTAAACTTGGTTCAAGATTCGAAACCCCATAATACAAATTAAAAAAAAATTATTACCTATTTATGAGGTTAAAAAATATAAACTTAAACTTTTAAGAAAATAACAAATTTAACACTTTAATTGTTTTAATTATTGTTATTATTATATTCTTTTATCTTACAAGTTCAACTTAACAAACTTATTATTTTAAAATTTGTATTCCAACTTTATCGTTGACATGATAATTTACCTTGTCATTCGTCACGTGATATATTTAATATAATTTTAAAGGTTTTAAAAAATAACTGTCAATTATTTTATTAAATATTTTCAAAAATTTAGAAAACTATATACATTCACAAATTTAAATATGAATAAATTTAGAATATTCTAAAAATAAAAATAAAAATAAATATTGGGTATGTATATCAGTATATGTATGTTAAAATCTTACCTTTTTATAATTATTTATTTATTCAATCAATATCGATGGCGCTCCTTGAACAAATATCTACGTTAGGGCTGGGCATGGGTCGAGTCGGGTTTTGCCCAACCCGACACTAACCCGAAACCCGAAGGGTCAAAAAAATTGGATCCGAAATCGGGTTTTGACAAAAATGAACCCGCCGGGTCGGGTTGAGTCGGATTTCGGATTAGGAAAGAAAATTAATTTATTTATTCTGGTCAGGTTTGGAGCATGTTCGGGTCGGATCCTAACACCTCAAAAAGCATTATAGAAATTTGTTTAATAAAGGTTGGATCGGATTTTTGGGTTTAACATATGAACCCGACTCTGATCCAAAATCCGACGGATCCAAAAAATTTGACCCGAAATCGAGTTTTCACGAAAATTGATCTGATAAAAATCCAACGGATTGGGTAATTATGCCCAGGCCTAATCTACGTGATGAAAGTGGATGACTATAAGGAGCATAGTGGCCCCACTTTTCCCTCGCCACCCTCTAAACCGTACCATTTAGTCTGTGGATTTGAAGCTACCCAGTCTTTAAAGTCACAAGTCATAACTGTCTTCTCACAATTGCCTCCTCCCTATATGTAACTCTCTCTCACACTGTCACACACATTCCACCTCCAAAAAATTTGTGTTTTCTCCTCATTTTCTCTCGCATTTTCTTGCCGTCCAAGCAGGACTTATCTTTGGAAAGTGAAGGACAATGTCTTCGCCTCCAAAAAATGTCGGCATTCTCGCCATGGATATTTACTTCCCTCCTACTTGCGTTCAGCAGGTGAATTCAATTGTTTCCTTTTTTAGTTTACGTTGATTGTGGTTTAATTGATCCAAACGCCGTGTGTGGACTAGATTTTGTACCTTTAGTCATAGGTAATGCGATAATGCGACGCTAGGATTTGATTAGTGTGAAAAATTTCGGAGAAAATGGAGGAACAGAAGGAAAATCATAGGTTATGTGTTCAAAGCTCTTCAACTCTGTTAAGCTTATTAGTTGTGTTGAACTCCAGGTAAGTGGCGGTTTCATCTTCTAACGTGTCAAAGTGGATAATATTCAAGATTCATTGATATTAATTTGAGTTATTAACCAGCATTTTAGATCTAACTGAAGTAAACTTAAATGCTGGGAGGAGTTAAAATGAATTTAATGTGTGTTTAGCTGTGTTTAATCATTATCATTAATGGAGGTTTCAATTATTGATTTTAGTGAAGGAGCCCTAACGAAATGATAAAGATCATCGACCTCACTTGTAATATGGTTAAAATACAGCTGGACTCATATAGTTTTAAAGTCCACTACATGCCTCTCCTTGTAACTGCTGAAATTGTTAGAAGTCTATCCAAATTGTTAAATTTTGTGTTAAAAACATTTGCTAAAAATTTTCAGAAATCATCCTGCTGGTAGTTTGGGGCATTTTTTTTTTTTTAAATAATGGAGTCTCTCATATTTTTACATTACTGTAGGAGAGGCAAATGACTTTTGCCCCTACAGAAACAGCAATTTTTGTCCCTGGAAAATTGATTAACCTTATTAGAATTATTTAGTGTTTTTGAAAGTGTTTTTATAGAAAAAGCTTTTAAAAGCACTTGAAAGCGCTTTATAAAAATGTGTTTACTAGCTAATTCTCTGTAAAGCGCTTTTGCACATTTATATACATTAACAGCCCTTTTGTTTATCAACCAAATGCCATTAATTGATAGAAATATGATTTACATTAACAAATATGTTCTGTACTAATTGAAGGTTGTTAAATGTATCCATTGAACTTTTATGATAAGAAAATGTATTTGTTGTACTAAGGACATTGTTTGATAATACCTCCATTGATTATAGTTTTCTTGTTTTGACTTTTTCTCAATATTATTATATGAGAGTATTGTGGATCCTGATTACTTATCAAAGTATATTTATTTTTTCTTAGTATTTTTGTATTTGTATGCACATTTGTAGGAAGCTTTAGAGGATCATGATGGAGTTAGTAAAGGGAAATATACTCTTGGGCTTGGACAAGATTGCATGGCATTTTGTACAGATGTGGAAGATGTCATCTCAATGAGGTTACTAATATTCACTCAGCATTTTCTCTAGGCTTTGGTTGATTACTAATAATTATAGTCCTGAAAGAGGCAGTCTCCAGCTGTCTCCAGCTATCTACTGGTCGGATGCTTCCTTAACTAATGGTGAAGGCATCTCTTTTTAAAGGGCATTGTGGTATGGACATTCCTGCACTAAAGCAGTACCTTTTTTTTTTTTTTGCGACTGTTGCTCTACCATCTGTCAAATCTGTCAATAATTCAAGAAGAAAAAAAAAGTCTGGAACTGATATAATTATCAGATGAAACAGGCCATATTTCTTATAAAGAAATTTTTTCATGGTCTTATGATTAGTGAGCACTTAAAAGTATGTATTCATGTTTGCTAAACCTTAAATAAGAAGATTATTTTGAATTACTATATGGTAGTGAAGCAAAAACGGTAAAGATTTGTTTGTTAAGAGGTTATTTATCTACTTTGCTCATAAGCTTACATTTAGAATACGTCCATTTAGATGGTTTTGGAATTTTCAGGTGCCTTGAATTGCTTCAATTATTATTAGTTTAGTGTTGATCATATATGGTATAAAGTCTACCTAACTGTAAAGTTCAATAATACTGTATTTTTTCCCTTCTTTTTTGTCTTGGTGTCCTGTGACATTGGAGTTAGAGGAAAGGAGCATTTTGGTATTGGCCCAAAAAGACTGTAATAGTTAGCATTTTCATTGGATGTTGATAGTTATGTTTACTTTGATATTCGTCTTTCAGCTTGACAGCTGTTTCCTCACTCCTCAAGAAATATAAAATTGATCCAACTCAGATCGGACGCCTTGAAGTTGGCAGCGAGACTGTTATTGATAAGAGCAAATCTATTAAGACCTTCCTAATGCAAATTTTTGAGGTTGTCTTGTCTCCCATTTTCCATGTCATTTTAGGTTATCATTTTATTCAAAAAGAAACTTCCAAGTTCGTATATTTCATTTAAAATTAAGCTTCCAAATTGTCATGAACAACTTCTTTAGCTACTGGCTTAAACTTAAGCCACAAAGTTGGAGAACACCTGGATTTGAGATCTTGATATCAGCTCAAATTGTTGGTGTCTTACATACTGCCATAAACTGGAGTTTAATATGGCTGCAAGCATAGAACAACATGAGATACTAGGGTGTATCAGCTGACTGAGGATTCAGCACCAATATGCTTGTAAATGCTTTTTGTACCCTTACAAATTAACTAATCTGTAACAGCTCTTTGGGATTATGTCAAGACAAAATACAAACTAATTTGAAAGTTTAAATTTCTTTAACAATAAACATGCATCACATGTTTCTTCTTCTTTATTTCCCTTTTATTTTTGACGTATGTGCATTATGCTTATACTCACTCTTGTAAACAACAGGAATCTGGTAATACTGACATTGAAGGGGTTGACTCAACAAATGCATGCTATGGTGGAACTGCGGCTTTGTTCAATTGTGTAAATTGGGTAGAGAGCAGTTCTTGGGATGGACGCTATGGACTTGTTGTTTGCACAGACAGTGCGGTATGGTCTCTTCACAAAGGGGACTAGACTTGCTTCTTTCTGTTTCACTTAATTTAGAAAGAAAGAAAAATTACAATTTTACTGTCAGCTGATTCTCAGTCATTCAGTCATAAACCTTTCTGGTTTTTCACTCTCTTGTGAAAGATCAAATATGTGAGCTGTAGACTGTCCAAATTGATGACAGTCATGAAGCAAATTCGAACAATTCTAAGTTTTCACTCCATTGAGATTTGAAAATGTTCGTTTATATAAATGAATATGGAGAATTTTATATATAACAATTTGTAGTTAATGCATAGTGGAAATCCAGTAATGGCTATCAGGGCCATCTGCATACTGTGTTCTTAAATTTCCCTGAACCTAAGCAAAAATCTTGTGTAGTGACTCATAGGAGTTCCTGGCGTAGTTGCATCTAAGAGGTCACCTTGATACTTGAAGAGTATTTGAATATTATTGATTGATATATTACAAAGAATAAGAACAATTATTTATAGGGTTTACAAAGAAT
>JANKKB010027534.1:0-11088 GCA_026225775.1 Bursera palmeri | reverse complement strand
AAATTAATAGCACTTAAAGTGTAAAAATGATATTTAAACTCATAATAAATGTACACTTTTACGTGCTTATCACCTAGCACCTTAGGATTAATATTTTCTTGCTAGAGAAAGTGTGTGATTTGAAGCAAAATCACAAGGGAGAGAGCAAGTGTGTATTCGGCCAAAGCAAGGAGAAGTGAAATAATACTTATTATATTTGTTTCCAAAACATTAATGTATACTAATGCATATGTAGGATTAAGTGTGAGCAAATTACATCATAACATGTCCAACATTTATGGAATTTTTTTAGCCAAAATAAATTAAAAATTCCATGGCCAAGTAAATTACATCTAGCATGTTCCAAGAATTTCCTAGAATATGCTTTGAGAACATTCCTTGAATATTCCATGTATAATTTCACATAAATTCATAATCTCTAAACCTTCTCACTTTAGTCTTTGGGCCTAATGGGCTTGGGTTAAATTGTAAGGTTTCAAAACTTTGTTAAATGAATCTAATCCAATTTAAAAGTCAAAGTTCATTTAATTTTAGGCCCAATAAAAAGTCCATATGAATAGTAAAAGATACTATAAAATACTATTAATCTCGGATGAAAAAGTGCACTCTCGTAATTCCCGCATCAATCCTTCATCAAAGCATCATCGGAGTACAGCCCACTAGGCTTTCGGATATATTGACCATAAATTATATTTCCTGAACAATCTGGATGTTTGAAAATCTAGTTCTGGATCCTTATAATTTATAAGGCATGGTTGGCTACTAGTAAAGCATCGTGCCCCCTAATTCTCCGAAAAGATTTTGTAAAACCAACTATTTGTTTCAGGCATAGTTCTATATAATTAAATCTTATATCGGATGTCATGTACATGGTCTAGAGGTGGTATGTGTCTCCCCTAATAACGACCAATTGTTCGGATCCTTATATAACAACCGATACTTTTTTTTGAGAAGTGACTGAAAACTATCCTTATCACTCTCTTCAATGCCGACCAGCCTTTAAGATATCGTTGTCGAATCCTGTGTGACATCATCTCCATTTACCAGAAGCGATATGTCTCGTCTTGACTTTATATCCACTCCTAAATAGTTCACGGGATACCCAACTACAAGTATTTCTATAACCTAAAAAGAGTCATTCACGCAAGTGTCAAAGCGTACCAATCTCTATATGAGATGGCCATGTAAGTCTTGGGTCTAAGGATTATTTACATCTACCCTGAGCGGACATCCTACAAAAGGTAAATTACCAATTGGATTTTGTAGTGGGTCATGTCCAATCAATCTGTTCTTGTGTCTAAATAGCTAACAGTGTTCCCTTATACACTTGCATAAGTATCCGAGACTTAGATGTATGAGAATCATATTGTTATACATCTATAATCAGTACAAGTGTAATACTAATCTATCCGTACTGTTGATGTCCTATCTCGACAGTACTTCAACCATGGACAATATAATGATGTTATATTTTGTATCAAATGATATCTGTCTCACAATCAAATCATTTATATTTACATCATAAGGACTTTTATCACATAATATAAATTTGTAATCCAATCACAACAAATGATAAAAGTGTAATTTCCAGTAATACATAAATCAATAATATATAATATATAATATATATTTACAATGTGATGCTCTAGGGTACAAATAGTCCAACATGTCATGTTTCTTCACCAATAGAACAGGTGAGGAATAAAGATTGGCAATGCTTCTTATTACCCAAGATTTCAATAGGCCGAAAGCTATCTACTCGATCTCATCCTTCTGATTATAGGGATATCTGTAGGGCTAGACATTTATAGGTCTTGAGCCAGCAATTAAAGGAATCTGATGATCCTGTATGCTTTGGGGGAAGGCCAGTAGGCTCCGAAAATATGCGTTTAAATTTGTCCAATAGTGGCAGAAGTTTGAAATCAATTTTATTTCCACTCCTCTCTTTGATTCCCATTTGGATAGCCTACAGCTGTAGCAAAAACCATCTATTAAATTTTCTGAGATTTTTACTTGTATCCCCATGCTCTATAATCTGATTTGCAGGTCCTCTCTCCCCCTTCAACTCTACTGCTTTTCTTAATCAGCAAAACCATATCCATAATTCCTTAAACTCTCAGATTATTGGGCCAAGTCCCCTTAACTACTCCATCCCCAAAACCGCATCACAACCTTCAACAAGCAATAGGAAAGAATTGACATAGAACTTGGGCCCATGAATCTTCACTCTGAAAATTTTACAAACACCTAGACTCTCTTAATTTTTCTTGTTTGCAATTGACACTCTGAAGCTTCTTTCCTTTGATTTTAACCCTAATCTCACTGTAACTTTACCATTTAAGAAGTTATAAGTGCTTCCGGAGTCCACCAAGATGGTGAAGTAGAGAGTTTCAAATTTTCTATGCACCCTCATGGTCTATGATGCAAGCATGCCAGAGATAGTGTGGAAACTAATTTTTGGTGCCTTCTCTGACTCATTGTCTTCTTTTTTATCACCACTTTCCTCTATTCTATCAAAGTCTCCTTCAAAAAAAAAAAAATAGCTTCTTGCATCTGTGTCCCGCTCCAAACTTGTTCATAATAATTAAAATATAAGCCCTTCTCCCGTCGTTCCCTAAGCTCCATCGAACTGAGACATCAAATTATTGGGTTTTAGGATTGTGCCAATGCCATTGAAGGAAGTAGTGGTGGCATGGAATATGGGAAAGCTTGGGTCGATGCTATCATGGTTCTCCTCATCTCGCTGAAAGAGTTCTTTATGTTCAGAAATTTGGCCTTATAGACTTGGGCTAAGCAAATATACCACTCGCTAATATATCCGATTTGATTGGCTCATTAAGCCTACTAACATAGCAAACCACTTGCTGCTCTAAGGTTAATTTGCTTTCATGTCTCATGAGTTTCTAAAACTCTATACTGTATTCACGCATTGTCCCCTCTTGTTTTAATTTGTATAAATCCCTAAAAAATTTTTGGAACCTTGTTGGTGCAAAACATGTATATAATCCTCTTTTAAGGGACTTTTAATCCAAGTAGACCATTTTCTTTTTGAGTTGTTGGTACCACATCTGCGCATCTCCTTCTTAGTGATACTAATTAGAGGGATATTTTCTTTTTCATTGGCATCCTGGAATTCAAAAATTGCTCCACATGACAAATCGACCCTACCAGATCTTTTGTTCTATCATAGCAACGAAAATCTAATTTGGCAATTTGAAATTTAGTGGTCGTTAACCCTCTTTTCCCTTTTCCTTCTTATCAGAACCCGATCCTACTTTTGACCCGTTACCATTCATTGACATCACCTTGATCTGTAGACATTGACTGGAACATATTTTCCATGCACTTCACCATTCTTTCCTCACTAGCTTGCATCTCTTGATGCAATTCGTGTTGTAACGTTGACTAACCAGTTCCTAAAGAACCGATTTTCACTTCAAGCCACTCCAAATGATTATCTGACATACCTGGCTTTGATACCAAGTTGTTACGTGCCTTTGTTTGAGAATGCATAATTAATTTACCTATATTTGCAAAATGAAATGTCACTGATACTTCGAGGGATCCTTATCCTCCTTTAGTGGTTCAATTTGAGGTAAACGAGGCCTCCATGATAACAACTGTTATGTCGAGAGAAGTTCAAAGATTCTTTTGTTCATGGCTTAAGGCTTTTAAATAGAAATTACAAAACATAGTTTGTGGCATCTCTATGGCCAAAAGATAAGAATAAAAATAAATTAATGAACATGCCTAAACACAACTATGACAATTAAGGAAAAGTATTAAAGGATTAAGGAATGTGTTCACCTAACAACTATAGCTTTTGGGTCGAATGGTGCCTTAATCCCAAAGTGGTATTAAAGTTCCCAGACTCGAACCAGGGGAACATTAAGGCAATAAGTGTGTAAGTCTCGCGAGTGTCCAAGTAAAGGTACACGCGTGCGGAGTATGGTGGAACTAAATGATTAAGGGAAACATTCACCTAACAATTTGGGAGCTCTGATACGACTTTGGAACCAAGGCACCATTCGACTCAAAAGCTATAGGTTTTAGGTGAACGCATCGCATAATCCTTTAGTTCCACCATAGCTTTTAGGTGAACGCATTCCATAATCCTTTAGTTCTACCATGCTTAATAATTAAATAAAATATTCCTTCCCATAACTTTCATAAAACAACCCCTGTATGAACTTCCCTTTTAGATGAACGCATTCCATAATCCTTTAGTTCCACCATGCTTAATAATTAAAGAAAATATTCCTTCCCATAACTTCCATAAAACAATCCCTATATGAACTTCCCTTGTAGTGCACATATCACACATTTCTACCAATTTTTTGCTCACTCATACCTTTTAGAAAAGAATTTTAATCACCTTATTGGAAAGAAATTTTACATAAAGCTAAAACAATACTTGGATAATTTTTTATTTAATGATTGAAATGAAAAAAGTTAGATTCCTTTATATATGCGATCAAGTCTCATTCTTATTTGTCTTTAATCAATGTGGAACTAAAGATTTATATAGGCATTCCATGTCTTCTTCTTTACTTTTCTTATTTGAAATAAAATTCCACTTCCTTTCCCAATATTTGCAATAGGATTTATTTTCTTGGATTTAGGAAAATCTTTTATTTTAGCCAATTGTTTTTAACAAATTTCTACCGTAGCTAAATAAAAGCTTTAACATTGTTTCTTGCCAACAACCAAAATTATTAAATAAGAGAATCACCATACTTTATCATGAAGAATATATCTACTATAAACCATTTTAAGATTTTTACTTTAGCTTCATGCTAAAACAACATTGCTAAAACTTTATGTTGCAAGCCCCATGTTTGGCTTTTTTGAGAGTTTCTTAGCCATCAACATAACCTCTATCACTACATTGGATCAAGGCCAAACTAATGCCCGTGCATAGACTTGTGGACCTATTAGCAGTAACACATTGCCTTTCCTAACAACTTAATTTGACTTGCCATAAGGATTAACTTTTCCCACAAAATGACAAAGGACATTGTTGTCTCTTGTGGATAAAAAAGAAACATTGTTGGCGATGAAGTCAATATCTCCATTTATTCATTTAGAATATTAATCCAGACTCGTTGTTCTTTTTTGACAATGTATTTTAGGTGCTAAGATTGTTCACACCCATCTTATATTATCTAAATTGTCAAAACATCCCTGACTGTAATTTCCACAAGGAAAAAAAATTTCTCCCATCAATTTCTCTATATCAACCTTCCAAGAGGATATTTTGTTTTGGACTCCTACTCCTAGTTGGTACACTTTTAGCCTTGGTAAATTTACTATAGATGAACATCACTCACTAATAAACTACCAAGAAAGCTGGAGGGTCACAAATGGTCCCACTTAAAATCAAGAGAAAAAAAACACCATAAGGAATTCACATGTAAGACTTTAAAATGGAGAAAAAACAAAGGCTGTCAATGACAAAGATTTTTCAGTTATATAAAAAATAGTTACAGTTATATAGAACTTCACCTCACGCCTGAACCCCAAAAAAGGCCCACTTCTACCAATTACTCGCTTACTCACATCTCGTAAAAAGAATTTTAAAGGAATTTTTCTTAGAGCTAAATCAATACTTGAAATAATTTTCAGTTTGATGATTGAAACCAAAAAGTTAGATTCTTTTATATAGGGCATCAAGTTCCCTTCTTACTTATCTTTAATCAATGTAGGACTAAAAATTTATATACGTACTCCAAGTACTTCTCTTTTTCTTTCCTATTTGAAGTAGAGTTTCATTTCCTTTCCTATTATATCTTTCTCATTTAAAGTAGGATTTCTAATTTTTTGCTTAGTTGAAGTAGAATTCTCCTATTTGCAATAAGATTTATTTTCTTGAATTTATGAAAATATTTTGTTTTAGCTAAATATTTTATCATGAAGGGACCTAACCATTACACAATTGATTTAGGTCAACTTGATGAGGTTGGGTTGGGTCAGTTGAAAACACTCACACCTAACGAGGACCAATCCTAGTATGAATTACTTTTTTCGTTAATTGATATTTATTAAACCTTTAGGCTATTTATGAATTTAAATTTATTTATTTAATAGTAAAAATATCATCAATAACCTTTAATTAAGGCCTCTCATTTAAGATGACCTTAAAGTTTTTGGAAATATGAATGATGTACTTATCGAGAACCAAAATCCATTAAAGTTAATAACAAAAGGGTAAAGTAATAAAAATTAACCTTCATCATCTTCTTACCCTTTAAATCCGTAGCTCCATGACCTTATCATCTCAATAAATAAATCCAAAATGATAAAAAATCAAAATCCAAAAATAATGAAATAGGCTAATAAGTTAAAAAAAAAAAAATCGACTAAATTTGTACTAGTTGTCTTAGGGGTTTGACTATCATTTGTCGCTTATACATTGCTAAGCAAGTATTGTGGCTGGTTTTGCTAGGCCTCAAGAGGCCTGAAGGTGGCCTTATCCTAACATATACTTTTAATGTGTGTCCTTGTGTGAACAAATTAGCTTGAACACCAATTTAACACATTATTGGAAACCAACATACCATTCTTATAAGATCCATACTTGGTACACCCAAAAATCAATGATGTCTATGACAACATTTCTCTCAGATGTTTTATCAAACACTTTTCGTTCTGACAACATATGACCAACTCTTTCCTAAAACTTGGTCAATTTGGTGCTTACAAGCACATTAGATTCGTAGTCATTTGTTATAATGTGGGTGTATCAAATGAGCTTGTTTTTCAGCTTTTATGCCAATGTAGAGCTGTAGTGCTAACATCTAAAAATAAATAAATAAACAAAAGGAGTGGTTGGGTTGTTGGGCTTGAGGTGATGAGTTGTATAGCTTCTTTTAGATTTCTAATTTTCTAGTGTTGGAAATCAATCATTTTATTTCTTCATTTTAAAATGATTTCTTGCATTTTTGTTATCTATTCTTTGTTTTTTATGCGTTTTATAATCTTTCTTTTTTGAGTTAAGAGTTCAAGTGTTATTTACTTTAAGAAAAAATAAGGGTATATAATTAATTTACCCATTTTTTCATGTGTTAAACTTCAATACAAATACAATTATCTAATGATAAGGTTACCATTCATATTTCAGTATACCTCACGGTCATTTTTGTTAATAGAGATTCGTTTAAGGTCATCTATGATGTTTTCCTTTTACTATGAGTCTTTCAATTTGTTTGTTAAATTATTTAAACATATTTTTATAACGTAAAAAAATGTTTAAGCTTTTTTTGGTCATTTTATATTCAATAAGAAGATTTAAAAATTGATTTTACCAAACACTTACAAAATTCTTGAAAAAATATGATTTATCAAACATCTTAAATTAAACTTCTTTTCTAAATTAAATATTTTTACATTAAAATTAAAGTTACTTAACTCTCAGCTCCTCCCATATCCCTATTAGGAACATATAACCCTATACATCTATCTCTCTTATAAATTTGATCTAATTCCAAACATGTATATCTAGGTGTGGAGCTTGATTTTATTTTATTTTTTTGGCTGGGCTCAATTAAAAATATTCTTGACAATACCAGAAAATTGTATTAACAAAAAACTATACATTTACACTTAGTAAGTGGGGGCATTAGATAAACCTTAACATTTAAATGCATAGAGTATAAGAAAAATAGACCCTTTAAAGGGTGTTAATTACCTTTTTTTTAATTTGTTTTAATAATTAGGATTTGTCCAATCTTAATGTTTTAAAACTTTCATACTTTACAAAAACAATTCAAACCAACACCAATTACACAAGAAAACAAAAAATTAAAAATATACATAAAAAATAACACAACTCAATTCAATCTATAATTCTTCAATAATATTTTACAATTATGCCCCAAGCACTAAATTATTAAAGTTATAATTTTGCATTGGCAATAAAGTAGAGGTTGAAAAAAAAAATAACATTTCCTTCAACCTTGACAAATCTCAAAGCCTTGTCGATGAAATATGTTTGAATAATCCTACGAAATTGAAACCAAAATTGAGTTTGTAGGCCTACATTCAATCTCCATTTTATCTCTTATATTTCCAAAACACAAAAATTATTTAACAAAAAGACACTGATTAACATCAATAAATTATTAATGGGTGCAAAAAATTTATTAAACAATTTAAGAATTAAATTTGGAAGAATACAAAATAAACAGAAATCACATCCATCAAAATCTTAAACAAAACCCTAATTTTCAAATAATTATTTAAGATTACAACAATATGTTTATAATCCAAATTTTTATGGTATTTTGAAATTAAAAAAAAAAAACCAGAGAGTGGTTAGAAACCCTAATTTTCAATAATTTTGCATGCAAGATTAATTGAATCCTAATCATCCAAATTTATGCGATGTAAAAATGGTTTATGAAACTATATAAAAACATGGTGATATAGATCCTTTCTTGTATACTTTAACACTTACTATTATTCTTTCTATTAAATAGTGTTTTACAATTAGTATTGCTCTTCTATTATATAATGTTCTGGTCTTCATTCAATCTTACTCCTCCCCCAGTCCCCACTTGCATTGATTGGATCCAGCTAGCAGTAGCCAACAAATGCTTTTTGACCAAAGCCAACCATAACACTTGCCAATTTCCTTCTTATAACACAAGGCATTTCTCTAATATATACATATAGTCTCACCTTTAGCCAACCAACTTTGGCCTTTCCATCACTGCCTGACAGAAAAACGGATCATAATAATTATTCTCTAAATCTTTGCTTCTCTAAAAGAAGGGATCAAAGTTTAAACTAAATTGTCAACATATAAGGTTGAGGAAGGCTTAATTACTTAGATATAACAATTAATTAGAAAATGAGAAACAATTATCAAAACATACTACTTGCATGTTCTAGCTTTATTTCTGCAATCAGTAAGTCGATCATCCCCTTAAGAGGCTTCATGAATCAATTTAAATGTAACAGATTATAATATTAGGATTCTTTATACTAGCTTTATTTATTTATAGTTATATGCATCAATAGCATACACATTAATCTATTGTTCAGGTTTTTTTTCATACATAATTAAACTTAAGTCTACATTTCAATTTACTCTTAATCAGCTTCCATTGTCCTCAATCTTGATATTGGTCATATTATTCATCTTTCAATAACCAGCAGAATTCTATTGCTTATGAGTAGAAAAGCAAATAGTTCCGTTTGCAGGAGTTATAGAGGTGCACTTGCTTAAAACGTTCAATACAAGAAAATCATCCTCACTTGCCCCCTTTTTTGTTGCTTTCTATAGAAGTGACAAGTATTATACCTTATTTTTCAGTTAAAAAAAAAAATTGATAGAAGTTGGAAGAAAAAGGTAAGAATATTTGTCGGTTTTTAAAATACTATCAAGTATTAACGATTATTAGGGGAAAAAAAAAATTCATACAAACCCTCCCCTTACACGATTCGAACTCGGTCTTTCTGATTCTCACCCTATCTTTCAGGCCTAACTCATACAAACGCTCCCTTCACACTTCATACAAACACACTTACTCTCCGTTGCTTGCCAAATGCCAAATGCCAAACGTCTTAAGTCTCTGCTTCAGTCCCGAATCTCCTGTCCTAACTTTCCTTTAAGACAAAATCTAAGTAATCTCAAACCCTAGGTATTTTTCATGCCAAACTCGATCGCAATCCCAAAACCCAATTTTAGCAAACCCTAAACCCTTCAACAATCCCAAGTTGAAGATCTGGCTGAAGCCCTTATCAGAAAATCTAATCGATTGCTATGTTATATATTTAAAGCATTTGGCTGGCTTTCTTCACCTCCCTAAGACATCCATTATATGCTTTTTCTAATTGGAGAATTTTACTCTATGGGTGTTATTGTATTTCTAGTACTGGGAGTAAATATGATATCTACCTTTTTAGATAGGTGTATTCTAATCTTAATATATATATATATAATACTCGGCGGCTCCAAATCGTTAAGTATTATATCTTTTTTAAAATTCCTTAATAGAATACTTGACAGCTTAAAAACATTAAGTATTGTATTTTTGTTTTTATCTGTCAAAGTTTTATTTTTTTAATAAAAAAATAGAATACTTAACGGTTAAAAACTGACAAGTAAACCATTTAAAATAGATCACATGAGTGGAATATTTGTCGGTTTAACCAATCAATAAAAATCTTTGACCAATCGACAAATATTAGAATACTTGACAGGATCATATGTGTTGGTCAGAAATTGACAAGTTTGGTATACTTCTTGGCCAAAAACCAATAGTAAAGACATTTTTTTCGTAGTGCTTTCTCTTAAATAGTTCTAATAGAAAATATTTATGATCTTTCAACATCTTTGCCTAAGAACGTATCCACTTTTGGCAATTTTTTTTTTTAATTGTTACTTGGTTCAAGAAAGTTTACAAGATTTTAATTTGTTATGTGATTTTTTTTTATTAAGCTTGCCATCTTTTATTACTAGCTTTGCTTTGTATTTTTTCCTTTGTTTTTCAGTTATTGATTCTTGAACAACTTTGCTTTGGATCCGAGTTTTGAAACAAATTTCTCTGATCCATTTAACAGATAAACAATTGGAAAAGAAAAAAAATAAGAAAGAAAAACAATGGAAGCTCAAATATTGTCAGGTTGTTTCAGCATTATGAAAAAAGTCGGAAAGTTAGTTTTTCCTCACATTCAACAGGAGATATCTTATGTGTTCAAGTATGAAAGCCACATTGAGAACCTGAAGGAAAAAGTTAATGATTTGAAAAATGCAAAACAAAGGGTGGAACATTCTATTGAAGAAAGCAAAAGACAAGGGGATAAGATCTATGAGAATGTTGAGAAATGGCTGAAGCGTGTGAACGATTTCATTGAAAGGGTAGAAAAATCCATCTATGAGCATGAACACGAAGTCAAAAGAAAGTGTTGCAAAGATTTGTGTCCTGATTTGATTATGCGTTACAAGCTCAACAAGAAAGCTGCCGAGGAAACAAAATATTGTGCTCCTCTCTTGCAGGAGCATGGGAGATTTCAAACCACTTCCTTCACTCCTCGTCCACCAAGAATAGAGTCCATAAATTCGAATGACACCAATGAGATTTT
>JANKKB010027533.1:0-11084 GCA_026225775.1 Bursera palmeri | reverse complement strand
TTATATGATTTTTACTCGATGAGATCATTAATAGTGGAGAAACATTATTGACAATCGGTTAAAAACATATCCTGCCAAACTCCAAAATCACACAAACAATTTTCACTCTCGAAAAAATGAGAAATGAATCAGTTCAACAATGAAATTTTTCGTTCTAGATATATTATAGCTAAAAATGCTTGATGGTTATTCTTATAAATTAGTGCCCTGGTCCACCTCTAATATGCGTTCAGATGATTAAATTTCATTCTGCAGAAAAAATAAATACATAAATAAATAAAGACCTCCTTTTCACACCCTTGTCCAGAGCACACTCGATGAATTTTCTACGTAGCCTGGCTATAATAAACGTTAAAGCTGTTACAAGTTCATTGGCAGTACCGCCATGTCCTTGCTATAGCACAAACGAACTCCCAAAACTCACTTTGCATATGGTCAAATATCGGTGGCTGCTGTCAGCCTATCCGAAGAAATTTCTTTTGTGTGAACCTGTTTATAAGCATCCAAATGATGCATTTCCCAAAACTAAATATTATTGGCATATAATTCTCAGAAGTTATGATGATCAGTATCAAATGTAAATGGAGTCATTCAGGATTTTCAATCAAGCAGATGACAAAAAGAATTCTCCTTCCAACTCCATTTTTAGAAAAATAAACTGTATATAGTGTTACATTTCTATTTAATATATAAAATATATGTCCGCACATCATTCATACTACAAACTCAAATATATAAGTTTATGGTTTTGCTCTTGTGCACATGTAAAAGTTTAGGGCTTGTTTCACAAGTGAGTATTGCATGAAATGATGCTCAGAACAAATTGAATGCCTTGAAAATGAATTAAACATGCATGCAAATAACCATACTCATTCAACACTCATGACTATACAGACCAGTTCATAACTTCATCCTCTCCTCTCTCTTAAAAATACTATTGCCATGTCATTATTGATAATAATTAGAATTCTTGAAAAAAAAGTGGGTATTATGATTGTCTTAAATGGAAAATTCAATGCCAACAAGAAAGATTTTAGTAGGATATCAGAGTTCTCACTTCAGCCGCGTAATAGACTTCAGTGACGCAAAAATAGTGTTTAGGTCCCAATCAAATAATTAACTTGTCTAGGTCGTAATTAATACTTAGCAAATCAGAATTCATTTGTTAAAAACGAGAAAGAGTCCTACTCTGACAGGCCATGCTCTTGCTGATGCTCATTATTCGAATTGGTCAAGTCGTGTAGGTTCTTGGTTTGTGTTATCTGGAATGGAGTAGTCGAGGTGATCAGTGGTTGCTACTGATCTCTCACCACCATCCACTAGAGGAAGGAATTGGATAATTGGAACGATGATAATTTCTCCACCACACATGTCAAACTAGGATTCAAAATGACTTAAATAGACTGCTTTAAATTATAAGCATAGGGCACCTTTCTAAACCGTTCGCCCCTCCCTGTAAGTAATAAATAATACTGAAAACCATTTCATCTTACAACACATCAAGGCTGAAAATTCAAATTTACATTAAGAACGTTAATTGATATAGTCAAGAGTCAAGAGTCTACATGTACAGATCGGCTTTGATTATTAATACCTTCTGAAGTAAAATGTGGTGCTATGTCCTTCGATAACCTCAATGTTAAGAGATAAAGAATAACTTAAAACATTATGGTGATTAGACTTTTATCTATATAAACTTAAGTTTTTAGATAAATACAGATATTTGTTAGTTCAAATCCCATTTTTGGAGATTAATATTAAAGAAATAATGTTTTTCAAATTGTCAAATCTTGAGAGTTTCTTAGCTCTTATATCATTTGTTGGATCATGAGAGCTGTTATTTCTACTAAAATCAATAGGTTTTAGTAGAGATACTCTCAAATCTTTTTTTGGTATTTGACATCGCACCCTCAGGCTTGTTTTAAGAGCGGTTGCAAAGAGTGATATTGTAGAAATTTCTCAAAATAAATGATATGATAACGACATCATTCATTACATCAACTAACCATCCATTTTTCAATCATTAATTAAATGTAAATCATTATCAAGCAGAAGATTATTAGATGGAATTTTTTTAAGCAGAATACCTTTGAAAATGCACTAAAAAATAGTCTTAACATGTGCTTTTTATCTAGTTGTATTTTTTGAATTAGGTTGGATGGTGATTTTTATCTTTAATAAAAACATAATTTGATATTAATTACTTTTAACAAGTTAAATAAAATTAAAAGATTATCCTCATCATTTTAGATAATTATGTTATTATTTATTGTTATTGGAATTCTTAATCTAATAAAACCATAACTAACCTATTTGATAATTTTTTTCGGGTAGTCTTAATTTGTGCTTTAATAGGACACATGTTAAGACCTTAAAAGTGTGTATTCTCGCTTATTTAATAATTAGTTTCTCCTAAAAATATTTTTATTATAAAATTTATTAAATATAATAGAATAAGTAATTTAATATAATTTTCTAAGATATATTAATGATTTTAATTATTGGAGTTCACATCAAAAATCCTAAGGTGATATTAGGATTCTTAATAAATTGAAGCATTGATTATTTTGCTTTAAAAATATTTAATAAATAATTATACCTAATTATAGTAAGGAGGAGGTAGGAGAGAAAAAAAATCCGTTAATTACACAATGTGATTATTATTTATTCTATGTACATTTAATTATTGAGTAATTATCATTGACCAACTTTACGTTTTCCTCTTTTTTCACTCATATGGGAAGTTTGCCCTTTTTCTCTTCTCTCATCCTTAAGTTTTGAAAAAATCTCTTCTCAAGTTCTCCAGTTAAAAATCATGTTAGTTAACATCTATTAACCTCAATATTTCAATAAATTTACTATTTTACCCTTACTAACATATATAAAAAAATGACTTAATTTTCAAAAGACAATATTAAATTAAATTATCAAATTACCTTAACACATATTAACACAGATTAAAATTATTTTTTCATGGATGATATTAACACATATTGGTATTTATTTCAAGGGTAATTTGATCATTTAACTTAATATTGTCCTTAAAAAATTAGTTATTTTTTATGTGTTAGTAAGGGTAAAATGATAAATTTATTAGAATATGGAGGTTAATAGATGTTAACTAACAGAATTTTTAACTGGAGGACTTGATAAGAGATTTTTTCAAAACTTAAGGATGAGAGAAGAGAAAAATGATAAATGTCCCATGTAAGTGAAAAAAGGAGAAAAAGTAGGGGTGGTCAATGATAATTACTCTTTAATTATTTTATGGAGATTTATTCCACATGTCATCAAATCTTGGCTATCGATCCATATATATCTAAATGCATAAATTGGTGTAATTTAGAGGGGTTACTAACCCGCCTCGATGAGATATTTTAAGAGATATTTACTCTGACCCCCCAATTAAATTTTAAGAAAACACTTAACTCTAAACTTTTATTAAACTAATATTTACCTCCCAAAAATTATCACTGTTTATGTAAAAACTAGCATTTATCCCCCAAAAATCTAGGGTAAGTGTTAGTTTTTGGGGAGTAAGTGTTAATTTAACAAAAGTCTGGAGTTAAGTGTTTTATTAAAATTTAACTGAGGGGTCAATGTAATTTTTCCGATATTTTAACTTAAATCGTTTTTTACTTAAAAGTAGATACAAATTAATAAATTATTCATTTATCTAATCAATGAATAAATGATTATTTGTTGGATCAGGCTGAATCACATTATTCCCTTTCTTTTGTTTTTTTTTTTTTTTATTTTGATTTACATACAAACATTATTGAGGAATTAAATAGCTATATAGTTATATGAGAATCCCAATATTTTATGTCTAGATTTTATTTTTAATTAAGTTATATGTGAGGTGGTCCAAAAAGTTAGATCCTTTTTTGTATGAAATCTATGATAAAATTATACTATCAAACTATAGGGGCGTTTTAATAAATATTGAAGCGTTGTTTTATGTGTGATTAATGTTATGCAGCCAATATTGATCAGAATTCCAGCAGTTTGTGCTTGCTTCTTCTGTTCTTCATGTAAAACCTGCTTAGGAGTTGAGATGGGTCATAAACATATAGGTGTGTTCTCCTCTCCTATAGTTGCCATTCTTGAACTCAAACAAGAACTCTACTTTTAACAGTTTTTTTTTTTTTGGCTTTGTGATGTTCTACAGTTCCAGTTTCGGTTGTTGCTCGTGTGCCCTAGGATTTCCAATTTTCCATTAGTTTCCAAATTTCAAATCAAAGGGCAACAGTGGCCTGGGCTTATGGGAAAAGCCCAAGATTCAAAGGTCAATTTGAGGATCCTGAACTTCAGTGTCCAACCCGCAACTGGGCAATAAAATAGCAAGGAATAGAATTCTTAAGAAAGAAACATCATTTCTAGTTCAACTCATGCCAATCAAACAGCATTCTTTGTAAGCCTGATATTCATGCGTAAGCACAAAATTGATCATATCTTATTCATACAGAAAGAATAATAACTGAACAAAATCCCATTACAATACAAATGACATTCCGCAACCAATCTGGCTGTGAATTTTGGAAAAATAATAATCTCACACAGAAACATGCAACTTCGTTGCATAAATAAACATTTTAGACATTTGAAAAACAAAAACAATGAAGATGATGATGATGATGATTACTTCACAAAAGCACATTGTTTCCTGATTTCACCAGCTTTGCCGGTGAGCACTTCGATTTTACCCATCTTCTCCATGGACTTGGCAAAATCTTTTGCAAAAGTAGAGCCATGTGTTTTAGCCTGACGTTTCACGTAAGCTCTTGTCTCGTAGTCATCAAGAAGAGCTGCATCAGATTGGAATAGCCCCCTTCTTTTGGCTACAATAGTGTAGTAATCTTCATCAAATGTTTTGAAGCTACCAGGGTCCATCTCAATGAGTGTTTTGGTGTCTCCTGGCCTGCATTTATTCTTCAAATGCACTACGTACTTTGGATCTAGGGTAGGGTCTGTGTCACCTTTGCCAGTGAAATTGTACAAGCGTTCATTGATGGAGCTGCAGTGAGATATCCCGATGGTGTGCCCTCCTGTATACAAGAAAAACTACTTTGCTTAGAATATGGATAAATTTATCGTTTTGGGCTGTAACTCGTATGGTTTTAAACTTAAAAGGATCTTCATAAGAAAGGGGTTAACCTCTTTTATAAGGCACAATCTATCCACTAGCCAACTGATTTGAGACTAATCGCATTCTAATTGAAACCTCAATAACAACAATTACCTGATAGAACCACAAGATCTTTTACGCTTAAACCCTTTGCAGCAAACCTTTGTTTGAGAAGAGTTATATTGGCGAAAGGAGGTGGTAAGTGTTGAAAGGTCTCTGCAGCAATCGACACTCTTCCGTCTCTTCTTCCGGTGGGAACTTCCCAGTATGGTCCACGAATCTGAAACAAAAGTATTTTGAGTTATTAAACTAAATGGTGACTTCTCATTAACTGAATTTATCTATGCATGCTGGACAATTTCATCAAATGTTACCATTGAAACTGCATCTCGAGCAACCATAGCTAGAATATCAGCGCAAGAAACCACACCAGGACACTTCTTTTCCAGTGCAGACTTGACAGCGTCAACAACTTCGTACCCTCTTACAGTTAAATTAGGAATTTCGTCTCTTTCAGCTTTGTTTTTCTTTGTAGATTTCAGTAGCACAGACCCATCACATCCCTGCCAGCAGAACTTGTTAGAAGAGAGCTTAAAATTTGTGCAATGATCAGACAGACAAACACTTTGAGCACCATTACTAATTGGATTTTATATTCTAAGTAGTTGCATAACAATTCAGTTGGACAAAACTTACCCTGACAAAACAATCATGGAAGTGCAGCCTTAACAAAGCAGCTGCAAGACTCGGTGAACGAGAAATGTACCTATATGTTGTCTTGGCAACAATTTCCTCCATGTCCGGGCAACTCTTTTTGTAGTACCCGAGTTTCAAGGACTGTGCATTAGTGAGATCAAACAGGAGAACACTTAGAGTCAGTTGAAGAAATAGAACTGATAGAAGCTTTTGGATAGCCATTGTCTCTAATTACAGAGAAATTTGGAGAATAATTCTGAGCTCAGAAGTGGTGTGTGTACAACATATAGCTGGTATGATTTTATAGCATAGCTCTGGCCTTTGAAAGTGTCATTGACAAACTGTCACTCATCAAATTGATGAAATAATATTTGAATTGATAAGGTCAATAACTAAAGAGCTGACTTTAGCTTATAGAAATAACTTACAAGAGTTCATATTATTGTTCAAGGCTCCATTAAATTTTTTTAGTTTTTCAGAATATGATGAGGGGAGTGTGGCTCCCGCACGGGAGTTTAAGAATTACATTTATGCTTTCTTGTATGAAACAAATCTATAGAAGATTAAAAGTCATTAAGATTTGAGGTGTACTTGATGTGTCTTGTCATAAGAAACATGAACCAAGAATAAGAAATATGGTTAGAAACTAAAATAAATATAATATCTATGTTGAGAGAAACTAAAATGATTGCAAGTTGGGCAGGTCGCGCAAGTTTTTTTTCAGAATTGAATGGAAAATGTGTAGACTTGAGATGGCTGGACCCAGTAACATACCTCAAGACATGGTCTAGCTTAAAAAATTTACAATTAATTAATAATAGTTGTAATATTATAACCCAACTTGCCATTGTTTATCAATCTTTCATTGGTGGTCAATGTAATTAACTAATATTTAATTAACATTTGCAATTCAACAGAGATATTTTATATTCAAACACTTGGGAATGAAACAAGAAATTTCCATGCTCAAAGACCTTAGAAGTTTTGGTTTTCTGCAGATTAACAAGTGAAAAATCATTAAGATATCATTGAAGAATGAATGCAATGCAAGTTCTCGGAACAAAGAAAGAATTTAATTGCAGCAACACAAACTATGAAACTTTTACATGTTTATCGTGTACTGTGAGCTTAATCATGACCAACTGCCCCGTGTACATTACTTTTTCGTTTCATACTGTGAAATAGCAAAGTCAAGGATTCATGAGTTGGTAGGTCAAAACAATACTTTTATGTTTTTGGTTTTTGAAAAAAAAAAATTGCAACAGGGCAGGAATGTCTCAGATTTATCGAGTGCTGGCACGTTTACTTGCCAACTTTTGAAGAAAACTGATATTATAATCTGGAAAACCATATTATATGACTTTTGATTCGATGAGAGCATTTACAGTGGAGAAACACTATAGCCTGACAGTTAAAACCATACCCTGGCAAGGTCCAAAATCACACAAAACTATAGTTAGACAGTTAAAACCAGACCCTGGCAAGGTCCAAAATCACACAAACAATTTTTGACTCCAGAAAAATGAGAATTGAATCTGTTCAACAAAAAAAAGTTTCGTTCTAGATATACACACTTAGCTAAAAATGCTTGCTGGTCATACCAAGAAATTAGTTCCTAATCCACCTCTAATCTGCCTTCAGATCATTAAATTCCATTCTGGGTAACAAAAGTACCACCCATTCACGCACTTGCCCAGAGCACACTTAAGATGAATTTTATGTGTGGCCTTATTATACTAAACTTTATAGCTGTTCATTGGCAGTACTGTCACGTCCTTGCTATAGCACCAAATTAAGCATATTCTCACTTAGCATATGGTCAAATATCATTGGGTGCCATCGGCCTATGTCGAAGAAATTTCTTTTGGGTGAACCTGTTTATAAGCATCAATGTGATGCATTCCAAAAGTAAAGATTATTGGCATATAATTCTCAGAAGTGATTGTGATCAGTATCAAATGAAAATGGAGTCCTTTAGGATTTTCAATCAAGCAGATGGTCAAGAGAATTCTCCTTCCAACTATTTTTTCAGAAAAATAAATTAGTATTCATTTGTATTTAATACATAAAAGTGTGCCACACCCACACATCATTCATGCCGTAGAATCAAATATATAAGAGGCTTTTCGGCTTGTTTCACAAATGGGTATTGCATGAAATCCTGAAAACAAATAACATACCTTGAAAAAGAACTAAACATGCAAATAACCATACTCATTCAACACTCATGACTATCAAGTTCAATAACTTCATCTTCCCTCTCTCTTAATCTCATTAAGCAACGCAGATCCTATCTAAGTATCAATTATCAAATTCCTAGCTAGACACAAAACAGAAATAATGCAATCGTTAATTTTTTTCGTTTTTTAACTTTATGAATGACCCATGTAAGTTAAATTTTTGATATATCTCAAATTCTAATCTCTGTCTTGTGTTTGATAATCAAAACAAGCAAGAAGCTAGCAGAAGTTTGCAATTTTTAGCAGGACAATCATGAGGGTCATCATTGATGCATGGGCGCATGAATTTGCCATAGAGGTGGGTCTCCAGGAACCTGTCCTGGAAATCAAAAGAAAGATAGAACAGCTCCTGGGAGTGCCAATCCCTTCACAAACTCTATCTGTTTGCGGTTGGGAGCTGATTGATGGACTAGACATGGAAGACTACCCAATTGTCACTGAAGGTACAAAAATTGATTTAACAACCAAACCCACATTAGAAGCTGCATTGAACCAACATGGTAAGATCCAAATTATAGTAAAATTCCCTGCCAGACAAATCAACATAGAAGTTGACAGAACGGAAACTGTCCGTAGCCTAAAAGAAAAAATCCACATACTTGAAGGCACACCTATAAAAAGAATGTTACTTTTCTTTTCTGGAATAGAATTGGATGAAGATTTCCGCAATCTATCCGAGTATGGCATCCATGAATTCTCTGAAATTATTGTGTTCTTAAAGACTATGAACAAGCTGAGGGATGATCCTCCACCAAGAAGGCTAAGCATAACAGTGCAAACATCTTCCAGCCTGCTTGATGCTGCCAGCATTCCCCTGGAAATGCAGGACTCAAGTACTGTTAATGAGTTGAGGCAGCTGTTATTGAGCAGAAAAATTCTCCCACAAGAGGATTACTTGTTCATACACAAGCAAAGGATCATGCGTGACGATTGTAGCCTCGGGTGGCACGGGGTCGAAAATGGTGATGTTCTCTATGTGTTCAAAGGAACTGTAAGCCGCAGCGGTTATTGATTTGCTTGAAATTTACATGCAAAGATTGAAGCTAGAAGAGAGAGCTTATGGGAATTTTTTTAGGCTTATTTATGATAAAAACTAAAATGGGTTAGCCATTATTTCTTTCCAAGTAGATTTAATGTATCGCAAAATATTCGTAGTACTTTCTGGGTAATGCTTGTCTTGTTATTAACCAATTCAATAATCCACTACTATCTTAATATGTCAATGTGTTTTACAAAGAGTAGACTTGTTTTTCATATAGAAAATTGAGAACTGAAATTAAAGATGTACTTGGAGTGGTCTAAGATACATTCCAAGACGCAGCCCATACGTAACGACTTATCGGTTATGTATCTCATTTATGAACGACATAATCGGCCTTTGTTTATCGTTCGCAAGCAAGCTACATGAAAGCCACATCTCATAACCCATATGAATCTGCTGATAATCTAAATCTCATATTATGAAGAAAATAAGAATACCCAGGAAAAAGAAAAGATTTAAAAAAAAAAAAAATCTATTTGCTACTGGCAGTAGTGATCCCATTTTTCTATTCTATTCCTAGTCCTTTCTAGCACAGAAGTATAAATAACTATGAATAGCCCAGAAGAGAATCTGGTAAAGAAGATCCATCATCAAGTGGGTTGAAAAAGAGGTAGATATGGGACCCATCTTTAACCCCACAATCAACCAGAGAGACTTCATCTTGATCTTGGCTCATCAGACGGCTTTGATCATTGTCAAGCAATAAAATAACCAGACGGTCACAAGGGAGCTTTTGCTGTGCTCCAATCTCTTTCTTTAGATCACCAACGGTAGCATCATCTTCCACTTGAATGTAGAAGAGTGTTCCTGTCAATATCTCCACCACCAGCCTCATTATGAAAAATTTTCAATCAAAATTTTGCCCATTTGAGGGAGAGAATTATAAGGGGCTTAAAGAGACCTAGCTTTGAAGTATTCATGTGAGAGTTGAGAGGTGTTCACGTTTCCGGCATTCTAGTCGCACGCTTTTGATATGGTGAGGATTCTATTCTATTTACGCAAGCCAATCATACTGTTGCCAAATGTTAACTTAACACAAGCCATAAAAATGAAAATGGAATGTAAAAAGATTGTTTTCGAAAATTAGATTTCGAAACATATACTTGCATAACAGGAAACAAATCGTACTTTACAACTATTTTAATACCTATAGTCCTTTTTTGATGATGGTAGAAATGGAAAATTTTGAATTAGATAAGAACAGCTATTTCAAGCTTTAATAGATAGAGTTGTTACACCAATTAAACACGCTATTGATTATGTTTATATTTTAAAATAGTATATAATATCAATTACACATCTATTGTATGATAATTAAAAGGGTAATACCATTAAAAAGAGAGACAAATATATCAGGTTATTGATCATGTTTACATATATATTCGATAAACAAGTTCTTATCAGCGTAACAAATAAATGAATTCATGTCACGAAAGTATTCACTTTTGAAATTATCACTTATACAAATAAACAAGAGATGGAGGAGTCTACACATGTTCGTGTGGCTAGGCAGATTCTATGGTTTTGAAGCGTCTGAGTTCAATGTTCAGCTATTGCCGATCATGGTTTAAAGATATTGCATAAATATACCTTACCGTTGGGATGCTGCCCATTTCAGTTCAAAGAATAAGATACTGCGAAAGAGATGGCTCTCTTACAGTTGCCTGTTAAAGTGAAACATTGTACTCCTAGTGTAATCTAAGTGTTAGTTTTGTATGACTCGTGAGACTAGTAGTCATGTGTGGACCAAACCCATGAAATTAACTAGCAAGCACATGATTTGTTACAATAATTCTAGATATAAAATCAAGCTGTACAAACCTACTCATAACTTCTGTCCACAAAAACTGCAACTCCAGGCATTAATTGATATTCCCGATTTAACAGAGAGATGGAAAATGAGAAAAAAGAAAGGTGAAAGTGCCTAGAAAATCCATGATTCAGAGAAAAAAAGCTTTATACAAATTGTCATCATGAA
>JANKKB010027532.1:0-11080 GCA_026225775.1 Bursera palmeri | reverse complement strand
ATTATCATTCCTAAGTAGCTAGGGTACTTAGCCATTTGGAAGATATTTGCACATGTACATGGTGGATTTTGGTGATTGAAAAAGCTAGGCTTTTGTGGCAAAATTGGGGATCTTGCAAGCTTGGAGTATTGTGAGTATTTCCACCGATTATTTTGTTTAATTTAGCACTAATTGCATGTATCTTGGGTGGAATCCAACAGCTTAGACGTTAAACATACTAGAACTGTATAGTGTAGAAATTCCTACTGGGCTACATTGCTCACCCCTTCCTCCACAGGTACTCGAGGTCAGGAGTTGGACGTCGGTGATCTGGAGCTAACATAGAGGATCTCGGATGGTATTGGGCAAGTCCGGGTAGAGATGGTGAGTCGAGAGTCAGTGTTTACGTGTCTGTTTTAAAAAGAAAAAAATTTTGTAACCCGTTTTCAAGTATAAATGTTTTTTATTAAAACGTTTTATTCACTTTTATTTTACTTATTTACACAGTTGCCCTCGGGATCCCTGTATAGGGGGTTTCGGGCCGCCACATAATGATAAAAAACAATTTTTTTATTAATATATATCAAATGTATATTGTGATTGCCTTTAGGGCATAAACACCAACCGGTAATTGGGCTGTCCATCATGGGCGCTTGACCCAAGTCCAATAGATATATATTTATCTATACAACAATCTAAAAAATAAATAAATAAAGCAAGGACATAAACAAACTTAATAGCATAAAATGTATAAAGTTGGACAGTTGAAAACCAAAATGGATGATAACACATAATCTACTTGTGCAATCATTTACTATAGAATTTCAAAACAAATATAATGCAATTTACTTCATTAAGAGAAAATTTAAAGGAGCTTAGCTTGAGCTCTGAAATTCAAACTAAAGTTGTTGTTAACATTATGGATACTAACAATTCCACCATAATCATAATCATCATCATCAAATTCATTAAAATTGATACACACGAAAGGAAATCGAGAAAAAAAATTGACAAACAGAAAATCAATAAATCGAATCAAAAAATAAAAGATTAGATCAAATTTGAAAGAGAAAGGAGAGGAATACTAGAGCGAAAAAGATAGAGAGATTCAATGGAATTAGTTTGCTTCCCGGTCCCGGAGGTGGACAAAAATGGGAATATGAGAAGTCGAGAAGAGGTGGGAGCAACAACAAGGTTAAACAACAAAATGGAAGATTGAGAATTATTTTGAAGAAAAGAAAGTGAAAATTTTCAGTTATCCTACGCAATTTTGTTTGAAAATAAGTGATTAGATTGTAAAACAAACACCCAAATTTTTCCACCACTTAAATCAGATTTAAGTTGTAAAATCAAACGGTCCCTAAGTCTCATACTTATTTTCAGGCTGAATTTCCATAAAATCTTGCTTACTTGTTACTTGTTCCTCTCTCACATTCCCCTCATAACAAGTGACCTTCATCTTTTTTTTCTTCTAAGATATGTGACGTCAAAGGTCATAAAGTAGTATTTCTTAGACAAAACTTCAAGGTACTACAAATTAGCTTAGTGGTGTAGGCAGAAATATTAAAAAATTTGGTGAACCTAACTAGAAATTTAGTTTGGGATGGGCTAAAGAAAGTTTGAAATTCTCTCCACAATAAAATTTATTAATGTGTCTATATTAGACGACATGAACTAAATATTGTCAATCATTTTATATTTTATTTTTTTATTTAGTATCTGCTTTATATTAAATAATAAATAATTATTTTTCTGTTTGAATCTTTATTATAATATTTAAAATATTATAAAGTAATTAATAATAACTCAATTTCATTAAAAAAAATTATAACTTGTATCATGTAAACTAAATATTAGTTTTTTTTTTTAAATGTGTATTCTATTTGTTATTTTGATAGATATTATATTATTTTTTAAAACTTAAGGTGGGTTAATTTTATTTTTTTTACCAATATTTTACATAATTTTACTTTATCTTATAGATTTTGAATTGTTAATATATGGGGGTGTTTACTCTGACCCCCCAGGTAAATTTTGAAAAAACACTTAAACCCACACTTATGGTAAACTAATATTTATCCCCTAAAATTAACATTAGTTTTTGAAAAAAAATATTAATTTTTGGGAGGTAATTGTTATTTTATATAAGTATGATCTTAAGTATTTTTTTCAAAATTTATCTGGGGTCAGAGTAAATATCCCTTAATATATGTTGTTTAGGACATGGTTAAAACTGTCATTATTATTAGCACTAACTTTGTTTCTGAATGTTTATAGGGTGGCTTCTTTATTATTGTAGTATTGTTTATAGCTTGCCACATTGATGGCTCGACCACTTAATGCCACTAAGTGAACTAAATTGAACGGGAAGAACAGAATCTGAATTAATTTATTAATTAGAGGATAGTTGCTAGGTAATGATAAGAACACTTTGATTGTCCAATAACCTATCTTTCCTCAGTCTTTGGGCATCCAATTGTAAGAATATGATACTATTTCCACAGCCAACACTTTGTTTTCTAGTCACAGAAAATTGAAATGATTGTGGTATTGACAGTGAACGGAACCATTTAGGGCATGGGTCCTGTTCTAAAATCTTTATTAATCCATCTATATCTTAATTTAAGGGACAAGTTGAACTATTCATTATTCAATTCGGTCAACTTGTAATAAGAAGATTCTTAACATTACTCTTAGTGTACGTTATTTATTTGTAAGGATTAATTATTTTAAGTTGTACATAAAGAACAAATTATAAAATATTAAAATTAATAGAAATATAATTTTATTATTAAAAAAATTTTTTAACATTGAATGATATTGATTTTCTTAAATATACTGTTGGTGTATTTTAATATTTAATTTATTTTTTAAATCTCTTTTAATAAGTTATTTAAAGATTTGAAGGTTATGGAAGTTAAGAAGTAAAAAGTGAAGAGGTTGAAGGTTTTAATGTAAGTTAAAGGTGGAGGATGAATGGAAGGTGAAAGTATAGAGTCATGTAACCTTCAAATGATTATGACATGTATTTATTTTGGATGGCTTATTTTCTCCTATAAATAGGATCATTCTTGTGACTCTTAGTACACAACAACATTTATAATCTTACATTTTCATTCACTTTTAGTTGAGAGATTTTTTGGTAAAGAAGAGTATTCTTTTGATGGAGCTTTAAGCTCAACTACTTGTGCAGAGTTTGTTTAAGCTATACGACAAATAGTAAGGCTGTTGTATCTTAGAAGAGACAAGTCATTGAGAAAAACTGCTACACCGGGTTCTAGGCTTTGCCAATCGCAGAGGGCTTGAATCTTCTTAAAGAGAGCAAGATATTCGTACCTCAATCCGTCTGATTTCGTAATTCTTTTGTTTATTCTATAACTCCATTTTTTTATATTATTGGAATTTCTCCGACATATACTAATACAACCCTTATCATTAACTATTTTAATATGTGTGCATAGAATAGATGTTTGAAAACAAACTCCTCACAAAAGAATAGTTGAGACAATTGAAGTGAAATTTAACGTAAAATGCTTTGCTTCGACATGCTTAGCTTTGCTTCCCTCGACATTCTTAAATTAAAAAATTGTTCTAGTAAAACATCCCATCAAATAAGTAAAGGCGCAGGCAGCAAAAGGTACGGAGGAGGAAGAAGCACAAATTCTTCTCTTTCAATAAGGGTGGTGGAGAGGGTGTACACGTGAGAAAGCAGTACAAAAGTTGTCTTTAGCGACAAAATTTTATTCATTACCTCCATTAAGTCTTCTTGTGCTCGCATGCTTTCTTGTAATATATAAACAGGAGGAAACCAAGCAAAGAGCCGTGCAGCAATTCGTTCATCACCCTATCTCTCTCCTTTAGTTTGCTCAAATAAAGCCTCTTTGTATATAGCTTCATTGGTTCCTCAGTTGAGGGGTCTAGAGGACTAGAATAATGCAGGTAAGAAGCTTGTATATGCTTCCACATTCTAACTGTTTTGGCTTTTGGGAAGAAGACAAAGCATAAATAGCCAAATTGCTTGCATTAACTTTTGGAATGTAATTATTTTTTATTAAACACATGTAGCATATGCATCATGCACTAGTCGTTTTTTAAGTTCATTTTTGATGAAGTAAGTAAGTTGCTCATATCATATGCAAGCTTGAGGTCATGTTGATGGAGTTCATTAATTTCTTAGGTTATAAAATATTCTTAATAATATTATAAAAAATAAGTAAAGAAATTCCTTAGGCTAGACAAGGTTCCTAGCTAATTATTATAAATTTAGTTATCAAAATAATACCATAAGTAGGCATCTTCCATGGATTTGAGTTAAAATTCTTTTTTTTTTTTTTAAGTCAAATTTTCAAAATAAGATGGGCCTAATCGGCTATTTACTATACACTAACTTAGGCCCTTCAGTTCACATGGGTCTTCTTTATTTCTTTTTTTTTTTTTCTATTATTTTAGGCGAGTCTCATCTAGGAGTCGGGTATTTTTGTTCTTTTTTTTTAATATTTTATTTATTATAAAGTATTTTTATTATATTCTTCATTAAATTCAGTTTAATCCATTGAATTTATGTTGGTTACATGTACATACTTTTGAGATTGAAATTATGAAAATGAATTGACAAAAAATCTAATAGAAAATCTTTAATAAACGGGATGTGTACTTAGAATATATAGGTGTTTGTAAATATAACTTTTGGTTTTAGCTACAAATAACCTCACTCATCATCTAGTTATATTACATCAGATAAGCAATTATTTTTCATGATTACTATAGTAAAATAAATAAATATATATACATATATAGATTATCTTAACAAATTTTTAAGAAGCTTAACATGTTAACATAATAAATACAAATTTAGCTTCTAAGGAAATTTTTTATTATTAATAAATAATTTTGACCTCATATTATGGTAAATTTGTATTTGTTAATTAAGAACTCTTTAACATAGAGTAACATTATATGTAACCAAGTTGTATATATAGATATATATATATATATGGGTAAAAAATAAAAAATAAATTAAATTTTTTTAAGAAATAAAGGAGAAACCACTCATCCAGTAACTTTGTGACACGTTAAATTGTGTAAATACAATTTTGAGCCTAACATACTCATACATATAATTGAAAACACATAATAATGTGAATTGTTGATCCCAAGTTCTTTTTTCCTAGACTTGTTAGAATCCATTATAAATACCTCAACTCTCCCTCAATTCTTAGTATCTTGCATAGCAGCTATAGCATCTTAGGCCTTTGCTTTCCAACTCTCCTCTGTCTCTCTCTCTCCTAAAAGCTTGTGTGCTTTGGCACATAAGAGAAAGAGAAGGTGAAGGGAACATCACTTCCTTTCTTGACGTTTGCAAACAATACAAGTGCTACTCATTGATTTTGAGCCTCCCATATTGTTTTGTTTCCTAAAACTCTTACTCTCCTCCTCTGTTTTTGATTCAAGATGGGTGAGAATGCTGCCACCATGAACCAGCCCCACCAGCACCACAACTACAACCACCAAGTCTTTGACGTCTCCATAGATGTGCCTACTCAAACCACCTCCAAATGCTTTGACGACGACGGCCGTCTGAAGCGAACTGGTAACTCCCCTGTTTTCCTCTGTTTTTCTTTTCACCCGGTAAGCTCATTTCAACCCAATATAACTGATTTTATTTTCTTGTTTTTTATATGTTTAGGGACTATATGGACTGCCAGTGCTCACATAATAACAGCTGTAATTGGCTCCGGAGTCCTGTCTTTGGCTTGGGCAATAGCTCAACTTGGATGGGTTGCTGGTCCTGCTGTCATGTTCTTGTTCTCCTTTGTTACTTACTACACTTCTTCTCTCCTCACTGAATGTTATCGGACCGGTGACTCCGTTTTGGGCAAACGAAACTATACTTACATGGATGCTGTCCGCTCCATTCTTGGTATACTTTTGATAGTTTCTGAACTTAATGACATACTCATTTTTTTATTTTTTATTTAATCATTAATCTTTGATGTTATTGTTCCAGGTGGGGCTAAAGTCACGGCTTGTGGATTGATTCAGTATCTGAACCTTTTCGGTATTGCCATTGGATACACCATTGCAGCATCTATAAGCATGATGTGAGTTACAGAACATCAAACAAGCGTCTGTTTTAGCTAGTTTATATAGTGTCTTATGAAAACGGTTTCTTGATTTGAATTGGCAGGGCAATCAAGAGGTCTAATTGTTTCCACGAGAGTGGAGGAAAGAATCCGTGTCATATGTCAAGCAATCCATACATGATCATATTTGGGATCATGGAAATTTTCCTTTCTCAGATCCCAGATTTCGACCAGATATGGTGGCTTTCAATTGTGGCTGCAGTCATGTCATTTACTTACTCTGCTATTGGCCTTGGCCTTGGCATTGCCCAAGTTGCAGGTCTGAATATATTGCTTCTACTCCATAATCCCCAGTCAAATTTCTACTTACTATATAATGAAAGCTAATTCAAGCTTTTTGTAACAGTGAATGGAACTTTTAAGGGCAGTCTCACCGGAATAAGCATTGGAACTGTAACTCAAACACAGAAGATTTGGAGAAGTTTTCAAGCTCTTGGTGACATAGCCTTTGCATACTCATATTCAGTCATCCTTATTGAGATTCAGGTAAATTAGTCAAAAATATTTTCACTACAAAATTAAGCCTATCAAATCAAATGTCAATTAAATCATCTCATCAACTTGTTTTCAACAGGACACAGTTAAGTCCCCACCAGCAGAATCAAAGACAATGAAGAAAGCAGCCAAAATAAGCATTGCAGTAACAACAGCTTTCTATATGCTTTGTGGGTGCATGGGCTATGCTGCTTTTGGTGACTTTGCGCCTGGAAATCTCCTCACTGGTTTTGGCTTCTACAACCCATTTTGGCTTCTTGATATTGCTAATGTAGCCATAGTAGTCCACCTCATTGGAGCCTATCAAGTATTTTGCCAGCCTCTTTTTGCATTTATTGAGAAACAAGCTGTCCACAGATGGCCCGAGAGCTACTTCATCACCAAAGAGTTCAAAATCCCACTTCCAGGCTCCTGTTTCTACAATCTCAACCTCTTCAGGCTGGTTTGGAGAAGTGGTTTTGTCGTCTTGACAACTGTGATATCAATGTTGCTTCCATTCTTCAATGATGTTGTAGGGATCCTTGGGGCACTTGGGTTCTGGCCTTTGACTGTGTACTTTCCAGTGGAGATGTATATAACACAGAAGAAGATACCCAAGTGGAGCACAAGATGGATATGTCTCCAAATGCTCAGCATGGCTTGCCTTGTAATGTCAATAATGGCTGGTGTTGGGTCCATTGCTGGTGTTATGCTTGACCTTAAGGTTTACAAGCCATTCAAGACAAGCTATTGATGTTCAATTGGTCAACTATTTGTAAGGAAAAGCAGGAGATTGATGCACTTCCAAGTACTGAAATTAAGAAAGCCTCGAAATGGGATGGGGTTGATTGGGCGTGGTTCATATTTGTAGTCTTATTTTGGGTTTTTAATTAGTGTGCTTTAAAAAGTTACTCGTGTTAGAATCAAAGAGAAGAAAAGCTAATTTGTATCTAAATTATGCAAGTGTAATGCAATATTACTGAAATCTCTATTTCTTCTCAATTCAGTTGATCTCTTAATAGAACTTAAATAATTTAATAGCAAAGCCCAGACCGGCCCAGCCCCATCTCCTTCACTAGCTGACAAACGCTATGAAGAGCATGTCACATAACATAATAGTTAAAAGATGTTAAGCAAGTGTTTATAAGTATAAGGGCATCGCCGTAAACTATGTTAGGAATAAAATAGGAATTACTCAAGAATACTATTAGAGCTGTTAATAAGTTAGTTAGCTGTTAATAAGTTTGTTAATCTATTAATTAACAGAATTAACTGATTTGTATGCAAATCACCCCTGAAATCATTTTTGTTAATCAATCATTCAATATTCCAAGATTATACAATCCAACATGGTATCAGAGGTCAAAATGGAAGGTCCTGGAAGTTCAAGAAATCCAATGACTTCCATGCCCATCTCATCAGCTAATCTGCTTCTGCCAAACTGATGTATATCAAGTCATTGTTCCTATTCAGATGTCCAGCCAAGTCAACAAACACCTCCTACAAGTCCAATTAAGTTATGTATTTTCTAGCTTAACCTTGGGATGCAACGTAATCCAATTAGAATCTAATTAGTTGGATTATATAGCCTCCTAAAAGGATGTTAATTTATGTCTATTTTATTATAATTTTGTATGTAATTATTTGATGTAATGTCCTTGTGTGTAAGGAATCAAAACTAGATAGCTTTCGGTTATAAAAAAGCTTACTGCCCATTTTTGCTCGATACTCACTCGAACGAACATCAAGCAAAAATTGACAGAAAGCTTTTTCAGTTACAATTTTGCCCTCTGCCTATTTTCGCTCGAGCGACCATCATACGCTCATTATACGAAAATGGGCAGAAAGCTTCTCAGGGCCTCTCATTCGATTCTCGCTCGAGCAAGACATCATACGAAAATGGACAACAAATTTTGGTCGAGCGACCATCATACGACCATCATACGAAAATGGACAGAATGCGTTTTAAACTTCTTGCTCACCTCTTGCTCGAGCAAGCATCATACGAAATCACTTTTTGTATAAATATCACTTCATTTCTTGTAACACACAACTTTGAATGAATATTTGAAAACACTTGATGTTGTTAAGAGGTTCTCTCAAGTTATCATCCTTTATCCAATCTCAAGCCAAGGATTGATGGTGGATTTAGTCCCAAGTTGGTGGATTCTTCCTTTATGCTTGGTGACCATTTGGCATCCTTATTTATCTAAGTGTCCTATGTTCCATTGGTTGTTGATTCTCTTAATGTTCATTGTGTTGTGTTCCTTGAAGATTGATGATAGTTAGATGTGTTATAAGTTGAAAGCTTTGAAGTTAGCTACATTTTAGTGGTTTTATTGGAGATATTTGGTGGTTGAAAAATCTTGAATATTAACTTGTTCATACACTCCACTTTCATACTCTAAAACCTCTCAATATACATCAATTGGTATCAGAGCTTTGGTTGCTTTGATGGAGTGTTATTTTTATGAGATGAATGCATGATTTGTTGAAGTTGCCATGAAAATTTTTTAAGCTTTAATGGTAATTTCGACAATGGCTTGATGAGGGAGATGATGAATAGTTGCTTGATTATTTAAGTGATTTATTTTCCCTCTAAGACCAAAACACTCAACCTCCATTTGACACCTCACCACCAACTCGCCCACCCCTTATACATCACCAACCCTTGCCACCTTGCACCCTTAAACACTTGCCACCTCACTACCAACCTACCAATCCATACCAACCCAAAGAGACACCTCACCGACACTTTCCCACCACTTCTAAC
This sequence comes from Bursera palmeri, assembly GCA_026225775.1. NCBI lineage: Eukaryota > Viridiplantae > Streptophyta > Magnoliopsida > Sapindales > Burseraceae > Bursera > Bursera palmeri. Next base: position 1,711 of record JANKKB010027532.1, on the reverse strand, counting down.
TAGCCCCATTATATTTGAACTAGACACTATTCCCATCCCATCACATCTTAACCCAAAGACTATTCCATTACCACTATTCTCATACACTATACACTTTTCACCATATACTATTCTAATACTATTCCTGGAATCACTGTTCATTGCAGGAAACATTGTTCACCCCAAACCCAAAATCAACCAAATTTCACCCAAATTTCCCCAAGAATGTCTCACCATAGTTCCTCATCCTCGCCTCCCCATCCGTGGCAATTGCCAACCAAAGAATGCAAGATGAGATTAATGAGATTAGGCAAAATGTAAACACCATGATGTCCTTGATAAGTAACATGTCCAAAGACATAGCCAACTTATCCCAAGCCCAAACTGTTAACACCCAAAACCAACACCATACACCTCTACCCCATGAACCCATGAATCAAACACAAACCCCATAAACCTTTGACCACCAACCTCACCAAATGAGACCCCATTACCACCAAAGAACCAATCTTGAAATACCATCCTTAGAGAGAGATCATGAAGATAGCCCCGAGTCCTCTAGTGAGATTGAAATGTATGAGAGGAGAAGGAGGAGAAATAATCATGATGATGATGATAGGGGTATCAAAGTTGAATTGCCCGAGTTTAATGGAGGAAATGATCCTAATGACTTTATAGATTGGGTGCTTGAGATTGAACGGGTATTTGATTTCAAGAATTACAACGATGAGAAGAATTGTATAGTAGCAATCTTGAAATTCAAGGGATATGATTCACTATGGTGGGAGAATGTTAGAAAGAAAAGGGAAAGAAAGGGGAAGACAAAAATCCACTCATGGGATAAATTGAAGAAGAAACTTAGGAAAAGGTTTTTGCCGGAGAATCACAAGCAAGACCTTTATTTTAGGTTACACAACTTGAAACAAGGAGAAAGAAGGGTTGAAGATTATATTCAGGAGTTTGAAAGTTTGATGCTTAGAAGTGATATTCCCGAAGAAAATGAGCAAACAATAGCTAGATTTCTTGACGGGTTGAACAAGGAAATTGGTTATAAGGTTGAGTTGCAATCTTATACTTCTTTTGATGATGTTTGTAAATTAGCTTTGAAGGTTGAGAAGCAAGTCAAAGCTACAAGGTCTATGGCACCTAGGAAGTTCTTCAAGGAGAGTACCTTCCAAAATGCCTCACCCTCTTTAACCAAACCCTATGTTCCCTCTATGGGTTTTGGTAAGAACAAGCTGGTTGAAGCTCCTAAAGAAAAGTCCAATTTTGTGAAGAATGAAACTCTAAGATCCGATTTAAGAAAGATAAAATGCTTTAAGTGTCAAGGATATGGGCATTTTCAAGCAAATTATCCAAATAGGAGGATTATGACTCTTAATGAAATTTATGACATTGATGTGACTTTGTAAGAAGGGTCAAGTGAAGATGAACAAGAAAGGATTGAAGAAGAAGAAGTTATAGAAGAGGCGGATGAAGGCAATATGTTAGTCTTGAAGAGAGTGCTTCATACTCAAGAAGGGTTCAACAATGAGCAAAGGGAGAATCTTTTTCACACAAGGGCACCGTGCAAGACAAGGTTTGTTTCGTTATCATTGATAGTAGGAGTTGCACCAATGTGGCTTCTACTACCCTTGTAGTGAAGTTAGGCTCGTCAACACTTGCACATTCTAAACCATACAAGCTACAATGGCTTAGTAATGGTAGTACGGTTCATGTGACAAAGCAAGTA
>JANKKB010027528.1:0-11072 GCA_026225775.1 Bursera palmeri | reverse complement strand
AAAATTATTTTAAAATATGTGATAAAGGATATGTTTAGGTGATATAACTTTTATTAAATAGATAGTAGAATAATGTAATAGTATCATAAATTTTTAAAAGAGTATTATTACCCTTATTATATATTTTCTTGAATAAAATATCAAAATAAACCTTGAAAGATCCTAGTATTGTTATTTATTTTGATATGCACCTTGAAAGATTTTTTTCTTGTAAAAAACATTTTGGTTTTTGCAAAACTTAAAAATGCTCCCTCGAGAAAGAAAACAATGCTTCCAAAGGTTGTACATTGTTTCATATAATCCTTTTCTCTTAAATTAAAATGAACCATCATCTTCTAGGAATCATTAAATCGTACCCATAAGAAATATCAAGACGCTCCCTGAGGAAATGAGGATCGCTTTCTTAATTAAATTATACTTATAATTTATGGATAATGTGACCATTGTTATGAATAGCCTAATTATTTTAGCACAGTGGGAATATATATGTAAAGATATAATAATATAGAGGTTATAATGATATTATACTTTGAGGGACTATAATGATATATTACAACTAAGTGTGAGATAAAGATATCAAAAATTATTGGATTATTATGTAAACATGCACTCAGGGGTGTAATTATAAAAAATTAAATTTGAGGAATTGAATGAAATTAAACAGATAAGGAAGAAATGAGAAATGAGAGAATTCGTTGCTTGAATTGGTGTATCTAAAACTGAAGGAGGGAGGGGTTTATATAGCCTCGCTTACATTACTGTGCATATGCAAGTTGCAAGTAAGTTGCCAACTTGCTGCAGGAACCACCTTACAATACATAAAGTGGTGGGATCCATACTTATATAATATTTTATAACACTCCCCATTGGAGATCACCACTTAATTAATTGTATTTGACTATTGCTTAGGAAAAACCCAATGGAATAAAAACCTAACTAAAGAAATACACATTATAAAATGGTGTGGACGTGTTTCATACTGCTTCATTAAAAATCTTGTCAGGAAAACCCAGTGAGACAAAACCTGATCGAAGCGAAAAAGAATGCAGTGCACATATGTCCAAATATACTCCACTTGATATATGCTCCCCTGATCATGACATAAACAATTTGAGCAGAACTTCGTGCTGATAACGTATTGTAAATAGCCTAATTATTTTAGCACAGTGGGGATATATATGTAAAAATATAATAATATAAGAGCTATAATGATATTATGCTTTGAGGGATTATAATGATATATTATAACCAAGGGTGAGATGAAGATATCAAAATCTATTGGATTGTTAGTAAATATACACTTAGAGATGTAATTATAAAAAATTAAATTTAAAATGTAGAAAAAATTAAACAGATAAGGAAGAAATGAAAAACGAGAGAATTCGTTGCTTGAATTTGTGTCTCTAAAACTGAAGGAGTGAGGGGTTTATATAGCCACGCTTATATTATTGTACATATACAAGTTGTAAATAAGTTGCCAACTTGCTGCAGGAACCACCTCATAATACATAAAGTGGTGGGATCCATACTTGTATAATATTTTATAACAACCATAATTTTTTCTCCTTATTTCAATTGAATGTGTTAATCTCCTAAAACTCCCTCTAAAGTGGCTATTTACTAGAAACCCATACGTTTTTAATATTTATTTTAGATGCTTCGTTTTCATCGTAAGCGCTACGAATCCCATGTTTACTGTTAGTTGAAGAAGGGCAAAGTGTTGTTCATCTATAGACCAAATCTATGGTGTTGCTCTCCGAACTCTAGACCTACTTTTGCTGTGATGGCTAAACCTCACCCCAAATCTCGAACCGTAATCGAACCACTGTCCCACTTCAATCTCTCCCAACACTCACCCACTTCACCAATTCGATCTCTTTCCATCTCCGATACCCAACCCTCCACCCTAATCTACATCGGCACCCAATCTGGCCTCCTCATTTTGCTCTCTTTAGACCCTAACGCTGCTGCCATCTCCAAAACTGACTCGCTTCCTCAAAACTTTTCGTTTTTGAGAAGCGTTTCGGTGGGTGAGTCTCCTGTGGAGTCGATTCTTGTGCTTAGTGATATTGGCAAGGTTTTGATCTTATGTGATGAGTGTTTGCTTTTGGGAGATTCTCTCTTGACTCAGCCTGTCAAGAAACTTACCTTCTTAAAGGGTATCAGTGTTATTGCTAAGAGAATTAGAAGCAGTGATTCTGAGTGTACTAATTTATCGGAGATTAGTTCTAGCAATTTGTCAAACACTTATAGTGCAAGTACTAGTCAGCGTTTGTTGCAGAAATTTGGAACTGGGATTAAAGCAAATGGAGTTAAAGTCAAAGAACAGGAGCAACACCGTCAAGGTAACCATTTTTTCGCAGTTGTTGTTGGTAAAAGATTGATATTAATCGAGCTTGTTGGTGGATCTTTTGTAATTTTGAAAGAGATTCAGTGTATTGATGGGGTTAAGACTATGGTATGGCTTAATGATTCCATAATAGTTGGTACTGCTAGTGGGTATAGTTTGTTTTCTTGTGTTACGGGTCAAAGTGGTGTAATCTTTTCCTTACCGGATGTATCTAGCCCGCCATTGCTCAAGTTGTTGTTGAAAGAGCGGAAGGTGCTGTTGTTGGTAGACAATGTGGGGGTTGTTGTTGATGTGCACGGGCAGCCAGTTGGCGGGAGTTTGGTATTTAGGAGGAGTCCAGACTCTGTTGGGGAATTATCGATGTATGTGGTGGTTGTGGGGGATGGGAGGATGGAGATGTATCATAAGAAATCAGGTGTTCGTGTTCAAACGGTTACATTTGGTGGGGAAGGAGTTGGCCAATGTATTGCAGCTGAGGAGGAGCTTGGGAGTGGGAAACTTCTTGTTGCTGCAACATCCAGCAAGGTATGCTTGCAAATATCGACTAAATGCTAGTAAGGCTTTATTTGGCATTACATATAGACAGAGGCCATAATGTTTTTATGAAATGCTTACAGTTATATTTAAGAAAAGAGCTTAGAAAATGTTTCTCCTTGCTTTTCTTTGGTACTAGACACATTGCTGAAGCTTGCTGCATTCGTTATTGCTCATTACTGGGTTATGACCACTATCTGTGTACCAACGATAAGTTAGTTAATCTTCCTTGTTTCATATTGAATATTTTTAGGTTATTTGCTATCGGAAAGTTCATTCTGAAGAGCAAATTAAAGATTTATTGAGAAAGAAGAACTTCAACGAAGCCATCTCCTTGGTGGAGGAGCTTGAGTGCGAAGGGGAAATTTCAAAGGAAATGCTCTCCTTTGTTCATGCTCAAGTGGGGTTCCTCTTGCTTTTTGATCTGCATTTTGAGGAAGCTGTAAATCACTTTCTGCAGTCAGAAACCATGCAGCCTTCTGAAGTATTTCCTTTTATAATGCGAGATCCAAATCGCTGGTCGTTGCTGGTATGTTGCTATATGTAAGATTGTTTCATTTTTACATTGTCTATGTCCTTATGAATCTGGTGAATGCTTTTTATTTATTTATTTATTTTTTTTCAAGATATGTGTTTACATTGTGCAACTGGGTTAGGTTGAAGCAGTGAATACTTTTGCCACTCTGAACTGTCCCTTAATTTGTTGAAATATTTTGTTCCTATTGAGGTAGTCATGTCCCTAAAATTCCAAAATGTGCTTCTCCTCATATCTTCCCTTACTATCACTTACCAATGTACGACAGGAAGAGAAAAGAAAGAGAGGGAAAAGATACCAATAGAAAAAGAAGAAAGGATTAGAAAATTAAATATTTTGTTTCTTATTAAAAGAGAAAAGAAAATTGGATGGAAGATATTAATTAGGGAGAATACTTCAAATTTGAATGTGCATCCTGTGTTAAGGAAAAAATAGAAAGAGTTGTGGTCTTGTTTATTCAGCATCACCAGTCTAACAAGGTACTTTTTGCATAGTATATGTTGAACCGCTTGAGCGATTTTCTTAAACTTAGCTGTCATGATATTTGAACTTATCTTTGCAGGTTCCTAGAAATCGCTATTGGGGCTTGCATCCTCCCCCTGCACCTCTTGAGGATGTTGTAGATAATGGGCTTACGGCTATTCAAAGAGCGATTTTCCTAAGAAAGGCAGGCGTAGAAACTGCGGTAGATGATGATTTTCTGTCAAATCCTCCAAGTAGAGCTGATTTACTGGAGCAAGCAATTAAAAACATTATCAGGTGTCCACAAATGTCCTTGTGGTTATCTGTCTGTTAGCTCTTTGTTCTGCCTTCTCTATATTTCGTTTATTTGTTTGATGGTGGCTTGGGACTAGTAATGTGCCTCAATACCTCTCTCTCTCTCTCTCTTCTCTATAGGTATCTGCAGGTTTCTCGTGAGAAGGATTTGTCCATTTTGGTGAAGGAGGGCGTTGACACACTTTTAATGTATCTTTATAGAGCCTTAAATTGTGTCCATGATATGGAGAAGTTAGCATCTTCGGAAAACAGTTGTATAGTGGTGTGTGCTACTTTCCTCTTTGCTTATTTGAGCTAATCATACATTTGTCCTGTTTGACTTATGTTTAACAATTTTCAATCCTGGACCTATGGTGATCCTATGAGATTGACTTATTACTACTGTTAGTGACTGATAGATAACTGAAAAAATAAGTAATATTTCTGGATGATAGATATAAAATTTTGAGTAAGTTGAAGGATAAGAAATATCTGCGACTTCAAATTTTGTTGTTAGAAGGGAAGACAAATAAGGAATGTGAACAAAGTAGATCATGCTCAATGCATATTTAGAATAAGCTACAAAGTAGCAACTCTTAAGCAAACTAATACGTTGACGAATAAGCAAAGTAATCCTGATGTTCAGCATGATCTTTAGTTTTCATTGGCTAATCTTTGAGCAATGCTTGGCTCTTTATTTAATCATATGCTTGCAAGAAAAAACATTTGTAGTTTTAAGAAAAAATGAACTGAATTCTGCTCTGAAGTCAGGGTCTTATGTAGGACCCTGTTTGGCAGTTTAACCACATGATATCATTGAGCTGCACTGAAGAGAAAAGTATTTCATTAGTTTCTGTTCTCTTATAACCTTAATTAGAAAGTGGTTATTTACCATTAAGGCAAAGCATCCAACTTGTTTTGGATTTGAAGAGTTTGTTTACTGAATTAGTTGTAGAGTCAAAAGCAAATTGGTTTATAGGCCTCAAGTCAATGCCGCTATTTGTGAATGTTGGTAAAATATGGAATCTTAGTATTCCAATGCATTGAAACCAGAGAGGCCATTCTCAGGGGCTTGCTTGAAGGATGACCGTACAAATTACATGGGCGGTGCAGGAGGAGTTAGAAACTTTGTTGGATGAATCTGGACATCTTCGTACGCTTGCCTTCCTATATGCAAGTAAAGGGATAAGCTCAAAGGCTCTTGCTATATGGCGTGTCTTGGCCAGAAATTATTCATCTGGCTTGTGGAAAGACCCTGCTGTGGAGAATGACTTGCTCAATGGCAGTACAGATGTTATGTCCGGCAGGGAAATTGCTGCAACAGAGGCTTCAAAGATCCTTGAGGAGTCATCTGATGAGGAATTAATTTTGCAACATCTTGGATGGGTATGTGGTATTTCTTTTAGAAATTTTGTTTTTAATATATTTTTAAAGATTCTACTCGCTGGATCTCAATTTTTTGGTCCACTTCTGGAATTCCTACTTCCTGAAGGAACATATATTTTGCTCATACGTGGAATCTAAATACATTGAGTTCCAATACTGCTCTCCTATAGAAAACTTGCAAAAGAGGAAAAGATAAAATATGTAAGGACATTTGTAAAGTCGATAACTATGTTTTCTCTGGACAAATAATATCGGTATACAGGGAGTAGTTTTTTACTGTTTGCTTAACTAATACACTGGTGGAATTTTTACTAGATTGCAGATATAAACCCAGTACTGGCTGTTAAAATTTTGACATCGGAGAAAAGAGAGACTCAACTTTCACCAGGTAGATCTCATGTCTTACATTCTTTCTTCTGTTTTATGCAACGTTCGGTTGTCTTGGTTTATGTGGTCTAGCAAACTATTGTGCCTGCAACACAACATTTTTGGTTCCTTTAGTAGTGGTTCTAGTGACTTAAAAAGCCTTAATATGTCAATTATATTGCACTTGTTAAATGTAATTACTTTGTAAAAAAAAATAATCATAACCGGTAGTGCCACAGATTTGATTTAAAATTTTTACTTAGTAGTTTTGTGTGGTAATGTTTAGTGAACATGGAATTTCAATCGCCTAGACAGCCGCATTTGTGTGAAATACTTCCAATTTATCATTGAATGATATTGAACCAATTTCAAAACCTGAGTGCTTCTTTGTTTTGTTTTGTTTTTTGTTCTTCTTTCTTTTTATTTTTTTTAATTTTTTATATGTATATATATCTCCAGTGAATTTCTTGTCCACTTATTTTCTTTACTAATTACAAGAAAATCATTTTTTTTTTTAAAAAAATTGAGTGTTTCTGATAGAAAGTTAGCAATAATAAAAAAGAAACTGGGGCATGAGTTACTTTCTATATTGCCTAGGATGACGTCTTTGTGGCTTTTGGTTTCTAAGCAACTCCAAGGAACATCTTTCTTTTTTATTCAAAGGGATTGGAGGGCTGTGGTTTCATATTATTATAATTTTTTCATTCTTTTTTCTTTGTAACTTTTTTAACTTTTTCTTTTCTCCAGTGGATTTCTGGTCCACTTATTTTCTTTTTTTGATGTATCAAGTTCTTTTCTTTTATTAAAATTGTTTGTTTGCTTTTTTTTTTTTTTTTTTTTTAATATTTTGTTAATTTTNTGCTTTTTTTTTTTTTTTTTTTTTTTTTTTTTTTAATATTTTGTTAATTTTGTTTTACCTGTGTATTGTGCTGATGTGGTGGTCATGAATTTATTCTTTAGTTTCTTATTGCAGATGAAGTGATTGCTGCAATTGATTCAAAAAAGGTCGAAATTCTGCAAAGGTATGCGCGTCACAGTTTTCCTTATATATTTTAAACTACTCCTTGTGGAGCTTATGATGAAATTTTTGTCTGGATATTATCTTTTTTATTTTATATAGTTGATTCTGTGTTTGTGTTATTTCGTTGTTCCTTTGTTATAGTTTTTCTTTTCTCTGATTTGATGTGCCATCACCTTCTGGATCTTGCTCTGAGCTTCCTTCTGTTCACAGGTACCTGCAGTGGTTGATTGAAGATCAGGACTCTAATGATACTCAGTTTCATACCTTATATGCTCTCTCACTTGCAAAGTCAGCTATTGAAACATTTGAAGCACAAAGTAGCTCAGAAAATTTTGTTACAGAAAGGCTGGAAGAAACCAAAAAAAAGGGCTCTGGGAGGAACTCCATTTTTCAAAGTCCTATACGAGAAAGATTGCAGATATTTTTACAGTCTTCGGACTCATATGATCCTGAAGAGGTCCTTGACTTAATTGAAGGATCGGAGTTATGGCTGGAAAAGGTTTGTTTATCATCACAAAATAAGTCTTATTTATTTATTTATTGTCTTGGATTTTTGCTCATTAGAGTATTATTAGGTAGTTGTGTAATGATGTACTCATTCATGGACCCTGTTGATGACATTGATGTTTTGTTTTATTTTATCGTTGACGTGAAATTTCTTGCATTCTGCTTAATGCTGATTGATTTTCTGGTTTTGTTGACAGGCTATTTTATACAGAAAACTAGGTCAAGAGACATTGGTGCTCCAAATTTTAGCCCTGTAAGCTTCTTGTATTTCCAGAATGCTAAAGATAGAAACCATTCACCTATGTTTGGTATAATTTTCATTCGTTGTGGGGTAGAGTCTCGCTCAGCAGTACTCGTCACTTCTCTCACATATATCACACATATATATATATATATATATATATGAAAAAAGAGTTCAATGGTGGACATGGAGCAAAAGCTCTGTAAATATTCATCATGTTTATATCTGTAGATCTGTTTCGCATTTGTCCGTCATATTTGAAGTAAGAGATCTTGTACCATAGTGAACTTCCAAAAAGTCAATGCACAACTATGCAAGTATGATGAAAAAACAGCATCTGTATTGCCTTATGTTGGGACCAGCAGCGGAGCCAATTTAGGGTGAGGGGCCTGTGCCTGAAATTTTTAGGAAAAATAAAATAGGGTATCTGTGTACGTTTAACGCTTAGTGTACCTTGGCGCCCCCGCAATGCAAATTTCTAGCTCCAAGTTATGAGGATAGCATGATTCAGTTTCATTCTGAAGCATTAGTAAAGATGTATCTGCACTTTGCATCTTATCTTTCCTTTCCTAGGAGACGTAAGTGTGAGTGTGATATAGATGAAAACAAAATATTTTTATATTTACACAACAGGAAGTTGGAGGACTGTGAAGCTGCAGAACAATATTGTGCAGAGATTGGAAGACCAGATGCCTACATGCAGTTAGTTTTTCTAATCTCTCTCACTTTCCTCTATCTTTCTCTATACTCATCTTTTTCTTTCCCTTTTCATTCTTCCTTTCTGAAATGTGATGCTTCCTTAGTATACTTCTATGGTTCTACCATCTGGCTTTGACCCATTATATGACTTCATCACAGGCTACTTGATATGTATTTAGATCCACAAGATGGTAAGGAACCTATGTTCAAGGCTGCTGTTCGTCTTTTACACAATCACGGAGAATCACTGGATCCTTTGCAAGTTCTGGAGGTATATTAAACCTACATCCTCTTCTGATGCTAATGAGTTTAAAAATTAATATTTGTTTTGAAAAAACCTTATGTTTGGGTTTAATAGAAGTAGTCAAGTCAAATAAAAATGATAAAAGATTTATCTTCTAATAATATTGAAAAGGTGTTTCTTTTAATAAATGATGGATACTCAAAAAATATGTCCTTAACTTTAAGATTTATGTGTATCCTTTTATACAAGGTAGTGAAATGAGAAAATCGTATAGATTGTTAAGATATAAATCTTAGTATACATGGTGGTAAATAAAGGATTTTAAGAGATTTATTTTGCCAACATATAGAGCTTCGAGGTTCATTTGACCGTGCAGGACCAATTTATTGTGCATCAGGGATAGTGGAGTTGATTATTTCTTTATTGAACTGCTTTTGTTTCGTCCAGTATTCTTGCTGGGTTATCTGAGATTTTATGTTGCAGACATTGTCACCAGATATGCCTCTTCAACTAGCATCAGATACGATATTGAGAATGTTTAGGGCTCGACTTCACCATCATCGTCAAGGACAAGTAAGATTTCTTACCTTGAGCATATCAAAATTTAAATTTTCTATCCTTAGTATAAGTAGGAGCTTTTTCTGCCTCCTGCCCCCTTTTCAGTTCTTAGCTCTTTTGGCTCATGTTATTTTGCATCTTTCTGAGTGTGCTCTATCCTCACAATAAAGAGGACATATAAATATACTTGTTTTTGGTTTTCACTTACATTTTATATTTTAACAAAGTTATTTAGCTTATATTATATCGTCCTAAATTATGTACAAACAATTTTTTTTTTCTTTTTTTTTTTCACATTTAATGTTCTTGTTTGGTTCTAGTTTGCCTTCGAAGTTTAGCTTTCTCCTTTTGAATTCTACAATTGTACTACAACCTTTCGATTTTGTATTACTTTCCGTACACATTTCCGATCTTTTGCTTCTTGATAATCCAAGGTTCTGGAGATGGTCAGTCTAATATTATTTTTGTTTGTTATCCATCAATCTCATGTTTTTTCATTTTTATAGAGGGTTTGATTGAGTAGCATATAGGTAATTGATATCAAAGCAATATCTTCTATTGCATATGGTTGCAGCCTTGATCATATTCTCTTTTATCTTGCCCTGTTGTAGTGCGCATAAATTAAACTACATTTTTTATTATTTTATCCAGATTGTGCATAATCTAGCCCGAGCTGTAGATATTGATGCAAGGTTAGCAAGACTTGAGGAAAGATCAAGACATGTGCAAATTAATGATGAGAGCCTGTGTGATTCTTGTCATGCACGCCTTGGAACTAAGCTTTTTGCAATGTACCCAGATGACACTATAGTCTGTTATAAGGTTGGTAATTTCTGTTCTAATGATCCTTCTCTTTTAAATTCTTGTCCTTTTCAAATTTGCATCATTAATAGAGCTTTGGTTATTTCTGTCACCTTATCAGAATGGTTATGGGTCAAAAGGAAGCAAATTTATTTTGGAATTATAAATTTATCATTAGAAACCAAAAATTTAGAGGATTTTTTTTTTTGGATATGATATTCTTGCCTTCTCTCTTCATGGCCCTATAGGCTGCTTAGTATTTAATAGTAAGGAAAACAAAAAATAAAATAAAATAAAATAAACCATTTTTTTAATACTTTGAGTGGAAAAAGATTCTTTAAGAAGTTTTGCATTGTGGGATTACTCTATTCAAATCAAAAGCTTGATGATTTGAAAGCTATATCTTTCATCTGCAGTGTTTTCGTCGACAAGGTGAATCAACGTCTGTCACTGGTCGTGATTTTAAGCAAGATGTTTTGATCAAACCAGGTTGGCTTGTGACACGATGAGGTAGAGAAACTTATATGGAAAAACAAAAATACTAGTTTGCTTGTCCTTGGCTTGGCTCTCTGCTTTGGATCATCATTCCTTGCAGCTATGATCAGAGAAGAGTTTTGACAAATTGAAGTTCCTATCACACTTATTTTTTGTAATTTAGTTCAGGTCGATGCTCTTATAGCCAGGTATTTCTGTACATTAGCTAATTAGAGGGAAACATCAGAGTGAGAAACATTTTGATGTACACAATGTGTAGTCATGGCTCCCGAATTGTTAAAAAAAAAAAATGAGTCTGTGCGATAGATACGTCATATATTGGTCTACAATGTTGGGTTGGTAATGCTGTCGAGTGCACTACTGCCTCCTTCAACATATAAAACCTTTTTGTGCAATTATGTCAAATAGAAACTTCCCTGAATGTACGTGTATGTATTATTGGTTGTTTTATGTAATTACAAGGCTTAGTATTTTTATTAGTTGTAATTGTTTCAAGGTTCTAATTCTTAAAATTATTTCTTTTAATTTCTTATAAAATTAATATTTCATGGTTTTTATTTTATTATTGAGGCTGGAAAC
>JANKKB010027527.1:0-11071 GCA_026225775.1 Bursera palmeri | reverse complement strand
TGTCCATATAAATAAATGTCCTTGTGATGGAACTAAAATAGATAAAAATGCGTAAAGCAAATTTACATTACATCTGAAAACTACAAAAGCTTTGGAGGGCGAGCAACGACTACAGACTCCTACCCTGAAAAACATATATAAATATAACACCAAGAACATGGATAAATGTAAACTTACAAGTTGACACCTTACCTTATCAAGAGGTATCTCCTTCGCTTGTTGTATTTTTAAATCTATACAAAAATCCGTATTCAAATCTCCCAAGACACCTCTAGCTTTAAGAGTGTCAGGAAATTTTCCTTGATATCTTCCAGATATAATCAAGGGGCTTTCAGATGAAAGGTCTGGAATATAAGAAGGGTAAACCTACAACAAAAATTGCGAAAAGCCTTCATAAGTTGAGGAAGAGGCCAAAAAATGAAACTAAACTCAAGGCTGGCAAGATAAACCTGTTAACAAAACAGCAGAAAATTGGGGAAAAAAAAAACCTAAAGCTGGTTATGATGAAATCAAATTGATAAGGGTAAATTTTATTCAGCTTCCCAAGGTCTGGACTAAGTATATAAAAAGAAAAAAATGAAGGGGATAGTCTACTTAGTTGTTTCTCTTGTAGTGTGTAATCAAATCCACCTCACACCAAACTTGAAGGAGGATCCATTTAATTTGTGTTCAGAATGGGAAATGGTGAGGTGAGGGTGTGTGGTAAGCAAAAATGTAAAAACAGGAATAAAAACACATGTATGTGTGTTTGCGTTTACAATAATCCCTAAATTGTATTGAAAGAATGAATGGGAAAAACATATGAGAGAACTAAAATATCTAAAGGTAAACAAAATCTAAATAGAAATAGAAGAAGCGTACCTCAAACTTGTCAAGCTCTTTTAACGTGTCAATTTTTATATTTGCAATAATAGTAGATAAACCTTTGGTGAATAATTTTTGCATTTGGAACTCAACAGAATCTGACCATTAGAAAAATCAGAAAAAGGCAGATGATCAGCAAAACGAAAGGAAGCAGGAACTTTCATAAAACTATTATAATCTAAGACCAACTGCTTGTTTATAGTAGTGATAAAAAAATTTTGAATGCTAATGGAAAAAAATTTTGGACACGGTTGCTGTTGTATGGGCACAAAGCTCAATTACTCAATCAGTAAACCACTGGACACTTTATCGATGCATACAAGAAAATGGCCCCATGTTTAACATCCTTACTTAAGAATCATGTGTTATGACCATCGGAACCCATATCTTGTAAATATGGAATCAAATGGAGGAATGAGACCTAGTTATTAGGAGTGACACACTTGAGATTTATGGAATTTGTGACCCATCCTAAAACATACCCAGACATATCAAAAAAATCAAACAGCTTAAAAATTAAATCATTTATATTTGAAACAACCAAATTTCACATCACTCTAACTGTTGAAACTGGTACAATGAGGAGAAAGAAAACCAGTTTCTTTTGATCCTTCAACAAATTTTAAGTGCAGAACTGACCTATATCATATGCCGCACCGTATTGCCCTCTGCTAATCATTGCAAGCATTTGCAGGAAATAATGATTACAGTATAAACCTGAAAATTTTAACATAATCAGTAAATGAGAGGTTTCTTGATTTGCATCATGCGATGCGAACGTGCAAGTCAAGATGGAAAAATATATATATATATGAGTATGCATCACTAAATTGACAACAAATGTCATTCTTAGCTAGCCACAAATGTCATTCAAGGCTAGCTAACACAGATAATATGTTCCAATGGATCTGTACTTGTTCAGATGCTACAAAAGCACAAAAAGTATTACCTATGCCAAAAGTGTATATACGTGGACAAATGGACTTTTCATTTGTCAGACGACTTTTCATCATTTCACAGATGTGTCCCTCATCTTCAACAGCTCCATCAGTAACAAGGAAGATGGTAGGAATTGAACCATGATTATCAGATAGCATATCTACAGCCTGAAAGAAAAGAAAATTAAATATCCATACCTTCCAAATGACTCTAGGCTAGACAAAAAATACAAGGAATATCAAAATATTCTGAAAATGCATTAAGACGCAATAGACAATAGTGAATGCAACTATCAGAGCTTGAAAATGTATAAGGTACAAAATGAATCATACTTGTAAATGGAGGATCAAAATTTATAATAGGCAAACTCTAGATAAGGAATTCAATTTAAACAAAATGTCAATAAAAAAGACCTTAGTTAGAGGAAGAAGTATATTTGTACTGCCCCCAGCTATAAAGTTTATGCCTATCCACTGAATTGCCCTTTCAACTGCTTCCTTTGTGGCCAGCTCCAATGAATTTGAAAATAGATAAGTCTCTCCATTAAAAGCAATAATGTTAAATGAATCTTTTGGATCAAGCTTAGAGAGTGTTGCAGATAATGCATTCTTCGTTTCCTCAAGTAATTTTCCTTCCATGCTTCCACTTATATCAACGACAAATATAATCTCTTTTCTGAAGACCTATCAAATTAGATAAGAAGAGATAAGTTATAATATAAACATACAAGTAAATAGAATACGTAAGTTTTTGGAACTGAATGAATACCAAAAAAGTACCTTCCTACTTTCCTGAATTCCTGGAAAAAGATAGATGCAGAACATCTCTCTTTGATCAACATCATCTGCAGACGGAGATTGCAAAAGCACACCACCCATCGTATTACTTAAAGAAACCTAATATATCAAGTAGACACAACAAAATGACTTAAATTTCTTACACGTCAGAATAAAAGCTAATCTATAAAAGATGCCCATCCGACGTTATTTCAATATATGTAGCAATCCATGAAATCATTTTTAAATAAGCATTTGTCTGCCATATAATTTTTACAGTGAGATTACAAAAAGATTAGAGTCTTACAGTGTAGGAGAAACTGAAGTCTCTTCTTGACCATTTAAGAACTTGTGCTTCATATGAGTAACCAAGCTTTCCTACTTCACGCCTCAATTGCTGCAAAGTCCGATAAAAGATTAAAAAAAGTATACATAAAAGATTGCAAAAATTAGCAAAAACCAGGACAATGTTAATCAGAGATGTACCTTCAAAGGATGACTAGTTGTCTTGCACAAAACTTGAGTTCCGGTACCAGCATTCACATTCAACTGTATCTTTTCTTTTTTGGGAATCTTTTTTATAGCAGGAGTGACATACTCAGGAAAATTAAACGGTACATCTAAGGAGAATTCTCCATCCCGATATGACAATTTCTGGGACCAATGAAGTTTAATCGAAAGAAACGAACCCCCGTCAATCTGAAAATTGATTCAAACAAACAACCTCAGATAGATAAATTAAAAAGAACGGAAGTTTGGTTATGCTACCCATTAATAAAGTTTACCGTGGGTATCGTCAAAGTAAATATATGAGGCTTCAAATAGCCTCCATTCTCTGGCTTGGCTGCTTTCTCCAAATCATCCTTATCGTCTCTCAGTGCAATCAACCGAGTACAATATGATTTCTTAGAAACCTCTACCTCGACACCTAAGATTGAACCCTGTTAGCCAAATAATATGTTGCTTGAGAATACGAACTAAGCAAATCCAAGTCAATATTGAATTTTTCAGAAATCTAAACACACCTGCTCGCCCATCGGAACGGCAATGCGACAATCACAGCTCTTACTCCCCATAACGCAATGGACTCTCCAGGTTCCAGAAACTCGAACAAATGCAGTATCCAGATAGCAATCCACGTCCATATCGATTCCGTTCATTTGCAACGGAATCAGCGCCGGAGGATCGCACCTCCCGTGCACGTGAGGCTGGTAGCTAGGCATATCCGGATTGTCGACGATCTTCGGATCGGGAATCACCGCGTATACCATCGGTGCTTTAGGCATGTACATGTCCGGCGAGCCTGGTTTCTCCATCGAAGTTGGAACCTTGGGCGGAGACACCGCCCGGTCCTTACCATAGTACAAACGCTTGGACAGCTTGAGGCCGTCCTCCACCGCCTTGGCAAAGTCATCCGCCATTGAAATCGCAATCAAAACTAAAGCTTTCCAGAAGGAGACGCTAATAACAAATTTTAATGATGTCGAGAAAGCAAGGAAAGAATGAAGAATTACTTTCAAGTTGGGATTGTCGTAACAACTCGTACGCATTATTTGTTTCTTTTTTTATTAATATTTTATTCATACAATATTGTTTTTGACAGTGCAGCTTTGGGAGATAGAGACGCGGGGCGCCCGTAGCCGTTACGAGCCCGCTGACTCAGCTCTCTGAGGCGTCAATCCATTTGACTTAAAGCCTATGATCACGATGTGCCGGCAGGCTTCGGCGGTTAAAAAATGAGTTGCCTGATGGACAGTCTGGATTCGGTGTTGTACACTGGGCGTAAATCAGGTGATTTGGTCTTCCCTAAATGACCGTTATTTTAGCATTTTCGATGTTGCCACGTGTCGTTGCTATATGTAGCATGTTGTTATTCGCCCACGATTCTCCAATAATAAGATTCACCTGAAAGTTGGATGACCTTATGTTTGACTGGTTGTTATGATCTTGTAATAAATTGATTACATTAAGAACAATAATGTTGCTAATGGGGTCTGCATCTATCTCAGCATTGAATTGACATTTATTCTTGTTACTATCATTCTGACTAATAAATCACAACTACCTTATTTATATTTTATGGATCGCAATAAGACGCACTGGAAGCACCGATATTGTCCTAAAGTTTGAGAAAAAACTGCTGCACCCATGCACCACAGCCATTCACCATCAAACAGAGAGATGCTATTTAAGAAAAGGGCTCCTTAATTATTAAATAATAGATTGCGTATCTTCTCCCTTAATGGCAATTAGTATCAACTTTTCAATCGACAATTATGGTGGATTATCTGGTAAAAAGGGCATTTATCGAGTTGGATCGTGCTTATGAAAAGCCTTGCTGTGTTGGATCAATAATTAAGGTTGTTGTGGATGCACAACTATATCCACAACTAGCATGATTAAAGTGACATTTGTGACAAGTATCACTGGTGATTGATAATAAGCAGTAAATACATCACTTTCACGAAAGCCAGAGCAAATTTGCAAAAGCAATACAAATCCAAGATGCTAATGCCACTTACTGGCTTTCTGCAAGAACCTGAATCAAAAGAAATAATAACGCAGCTCAGGAAAAATGCCACTTCTTGGGCGCAAAGAGTTAAACATGAAGTTTTTTCTCAAAATATTAAAAAAAAAAAAGGACAAATTTTCAATTACGCTCAAATACTGCTGCAAATGTATTGTATAAAGTAATAAACTATTCAGAAAATAGATGTATATGACTATTACATGCTACATATATCCTCGAGATTGAATTGTGAAGCATCCAATCCTCCAGAAGGAAGCTAAAAAAATATTAATTTAAATACTGTCCTTCGTTTTGTTTACCTTCCCAGAATTTCAATTCCCAGGTCCTGGACCCACCACCCTCCTCTATATTTCCTCTTCCCATGTTGTTCACTCAGTGTTAATTGCAGTATCAATTTGCAGAAAACCAAAATTTACAACCAAAATGTCCCTCTTCCTCTTTAACCGTGGTTCTTTCTCAAGAAACTAATCTACGAACTTGCGAATTGCAAATGTAATGGTCCAAGTGAATAAACACACAACACATGGCAAATGCCTCACATATCAGTACTCCTATTCCAGAGTGAACTTAGTTTTGGAGTTCTCTTGAATGATATCTCCAGTAGAGGCTTGCAATTGTGTGCATGAGTACGGCTTTCTGATAGTGACTTCATCCAACGCCACAAGCACGTGGCAGCACAGTTTGAATGCATACTGTTAAAAAAAATTCTAGTACCAAAAATAAAGAACTATATTTGTGCAAAAAGGATTTCATTCCATGTATCAGGAACACCAGGTAGACACCAATGTAAGCAATCCTGCATTCCGGGTGAGGCTGTAATACTGTAGTGCGATATGTGACCCTCGTCTCTCAACTGGGATAAAGCTGTTATGTCCAAAAGCTTAACTCCTGTTCCCTTGACTGCACTCCCTGCACTATAGTCACTGGACTCATCTTGTAATATTTCCTTCCCTACAGACATTGGAGTGGTATTGTTACAGCTTCCTCCAGTGTTCCAGTCTCCATTAACAAAATGCCTGGGTGAGATGCTCCTGTAGAAGGCTCTTAGGTGTGGGTACTTGGGTAGCTGAGAGTTCACCCAACTAACAATACTATGGATTGTGAAGTTCTTGGCACCTGTAATCTCCGCTATCTTCTTGTTTGTGTTGGGCATGCCACCCACATGCATGACCCACCGGTTAGCCTTAAGCTTACCCCGATTCCAGTGGTGCCCTGTGTTGAGGACTAGTACATCAAATTTGTGAAGATATTGGCTCAAGAATGCTGGCGGTCGATCAAGATGCATGGCATAATCAGTAGCTGGGTCAGTGATATTAAGAGGCTCCAAATCACAAAGGCATGCCGACCAGTAAAATAGAATTGTAGTATTAGTGCTAGGAAAACGATAGGCCCACCCATTAGGGCGAACAGCACCTTGAGGCTTCACAAGTCCATATTCCCTCCCCACGTCTTTGACATCAAGTCTCTCCTCCCCACCTGAGACCATGCACATCAGAGACTGGAACTGCTGTCGACCCAATGAATCTCCAATAAAAGCTAGAGTTTTATCTTGCATCCTGAAATTCATAAACAGTAAATTATTATGTTTTCATGTAAATCTGATATATATATATATATATATATATATATATATATATATGTATTAAAATGACAACGAATACAGGAGAAAAGGAGTCATAATTGCATTTGGCAAGGCTAAGTATCATCATATAAACAACATTTAACCTCTNATATATATATATATATATATATATATATATATATATATATGTATTAAAATGAGGAAACAACGAATACAGGAGAAAAGGAGTCATAATTGCATTTGGCAAGGCTAAGTATCATCATATAAACAACATTTAACCTCTGTCCCCCACAAGTGCTGGGTTTCTCACCATATGATATTTTACCCAAATTTATGTGAAATAACCCAAAAAAAAATAAAAATAAAAATAAAAAGCATCCTAACAGCCATCCATCTCAGGTTAATTACTGTGCCCTATCAAAACATCCAGCTGGCAGCTTAACAGTTAACACATTCCTGGTTTAACAAATATTAAACTTAACAAATAAAACTTAGCCTCATGTGAATTGGCAGGGTAGAACTTGGATCATAAGGAGCTAAACTATTAAAGAGCACATTCACATATTACAACCAGTGCATGCATATACTAAAACGATGACTTGCTAGTGTATGGCATACTTCCATGATTAGTTACAATCATGCCCACCTGTACATCAGAAAAGCCTATCTCATTTAAAAACCTGATTTATAAATAAGCACCAGGCACAACTCGAGGCCATTTCAGGGATAGACTTATGAAGAAATAAATATTTTAACCAGTTACCTTGAACCAATCCCAAAGTGAATCCACGAGAAAAAGGCCACATCAGATCAAGGTTTTGTTTCCTTAAAGTTGGTGAGATTTCATGTGAGCCACAAGCCATTACCATATAGCTAAAACATTATAAAAAGAGCAATTCTAACCTCACAAAATTGTTACCAACTTCTTCATTCCAAAGTAATATTAGCCTTATAAGCTTGTCACCAACTTTTTTCATTCCACTTGATATGGCAATTGAGTTATCACAATTATGTCAGGTGGAACAAAAGTTGATACTCATAAATCCAGAAGGGTCAAGTTCAACGGTTAAAAGCTTTTTTTTTCGAAGGTTCAAACTCCCTCACAGTCACCCACTTAGTTTTCAACAGGTTTCCTTACTATTAAGTTATAAGGTCCCACAAAATCATCAATCTTGAACTTTTAAACTTAATAAAGGTCAGAGGATTTTTGAGCATCCAACAAGAAAATATTAGTATTGTTACTATAAAAACTGTTCTGAGACATAATTACGTTAATACCTTTTCAAGAACTTGGATGCTTCAAATTCTTCCATTTCACAATCCTTGGGTTGCCACCTTATATCCTCGTAGGCAAAGTCTGTCCGCTGCATCAATCGACAGGCCCACATTCCTGACAGCCACTGCTTACAACCGGACCCAGAATATAGAGGTCGGCTATCATCTACAACCCATTTTCCCTTTGCATAATTACAACCTGGAGTGAAGGCCAGAAAACTGACAATATTAATTGCTAGTATCATCATAATATACAACTCATTAATTTATAATCAAGAGATGGAACAAATAAGTATCGAAATTATTACTGTGAGCTCAGTCATATCGATTTCTTCACCATGGAACCAGCTAAAATAAAACATGAAATCCAAGAAACTAAGATTTACTGAGATTGATAAACAATCCCTAAATCTGACAATATAGCAATATATCATGTAGATCAAATACCAGTTCGAAGGTTTGTCTATGAATTTTCTACGCTTGATCATATTCAGCACATACACAGAGAGCAAACAATGGGGTTCTGTCAGACAGGTAAACCAAACAAGTAAATATCATCGAAGATTTGCAGTATTTAGCTTCAAAAACCATTCAATCTTGAATTCTCAAACAAGGGACATTCAATTGTGCCTTACAGTTAGCTCTTGAATTGAGTAGTCTATCATGGAAGGAACACATTTTTTTTCTTCTAAAAACAGACATAAAACACAGTAGTTTTGATAATACCACTTCCATGAGTTTCCGAAAAGCATAATGCAGGAACAACAATTCATAAAACATAAATAATTCAGCACATAAGCAGTATTTTAGAATCTTATCACCTTTTGCCCTGCTTGCCTTTGCAGAATCTCCCTTTGTTATTTTATCCAGACGTTGTGCTTCTTGATTTAGATTTTTTTCTCCTATAGTTAGTTCATCATTTCTGACTACTTCAGTAAGAATGGTGGAATTTCCAGTACCACTGCTTTTTTCTGACTCCAGGATTTTTTTGTGTCTTGGTTCTTCTTCTGCTGCACTTGGGGGGTTTTCTGCATGACCATGATAAAGGTTAAGACCCGGATGTACCATGACATGGACAGATGGAGACACTTCAAGATATAAGTAGCAATAAAAGAAAAACATAGAATAATTATAAAAATTTGGAGGGTACAGAATCAGTTCAGTGAAGCAAGATCATACAAAGAATTCAAGGAAATACGATGTCCTGTTCTGGAAATCCTCTAAACAAGTGATCTGAAAGCCTTAACCATAAGATAACTGACCATTAAATTTCTTTATGCCAATAAGGGGAACCAGAAAGCAATGCTTACCTTTCTTCTGAGTTGTTGTAGTTACTGTCACAGGACCCGTTGGAGCTGCTACATTAAAAGTTTGTCCCTCCTGATGATTTACACCATCGTTTTCTACAGATGCCAATACATTTTTTTTCACAGATTCTGGAGATAATCTTGTTACAGAAGCATCTGACATGACATCTGCACCACATATGAAAGGCATAGAAAAGGGATTCTGAGACTACTGGCTAGATGGTTAGTATTCAACAGTTCCTTTCTAGGTTCCAAAACTTGAAGGGTGTGCATTAATTTTATCTTGAGAAAAACCTTAAAAGGATGCATCTTTAGTTCAGACAGATTTTAACTGTTATTCTCACAAAATTCATTACCACAATCTGTCTAGAATATCATCTTTTTGGAAAAACAATTACATTAAAAAAATGCTTTGTTCCTACAGCTGGACAGAGAGCTCATGCATATATTCCTTAAGAGTGCACATTAACAGCCCTCTTCAAATCAATTTTAAACTAACTGCAATATACAGATATTATGTCAACAGAGAAACAGAATATGGACATCAAAAAATACTGTTAAAATAGATGTATCACAGGAGACGCACCTTCAGAGAGCTGCAGCAACTGATTCTTGGGTGGGAGGAAGGCGGTAAGAAACGGAGTTTTATCCCATGCCCACAGAACAATGGTTGTGCAAACAAGAACAATGAGGACGAGAGAGAGCTCTTTACCCCTCAATCTTAGAAAGCTTCCTTTCATCCTCTGAAGCCTTCAACTTGTTAAAATATCATCAAAACCACTTGGCTTCCTTCTAATTATAGCCAATAAATCTTCAACATTGGACAAGAAAAATCCCAAAAATAAATAAATATAACACTCATAAAAATCACATAATCAAGTCTAAATCACACAAATTGAATTATCCCTCAGTTGTAGCTATCAAAATTTAGTAATCTAATTTGAGTAATACACTTTTAAAAAAAATAATAAAAATAATCTCCTTTCTGGGTTTATATTCGACAAATATCTGACTTCGAATTAAAGCTGGCTTAAAGAATTGCAGCATCAAGAAACGTTCACATTCCCACATCTGGTTCACAATCAGAAGCCAAAATTAAGCCAAACAACACCATTTTCAGGCCTAAGTCCAGAATTTATTCTCCACCTGTTTGGACACAATTACATGCTTAACCACCACCACCACCACAAAGTTATAATTTCGATTTTTTTGTACCACAAAAATTAATTACACGTTTTTCAAGAGCTGATGAGCAATAGTGAAAGATATTCCGGTTAAACTAACACACATCTCAGAGAACAAACCAATTAAGTTCACAAATCACTGCAAATCGTGTACCATTCCAACAAATACACCATCAAAGTCACATTCATAAATAAATAATAAAAAAGGAATATCAGATTGCTACATTTCGGTGATCAAGACGCGACGGTGAAACTGATCTTACGGCGTTGATCTAATACAAGTGGTTAATATATAAAATTAAGCCAAAAAAATTAAAAAAATAGATTCTAAATAGGCATCTGGGGAGAGCAGTACCTGAGAACAATTAGTTATTTCGTATGTTAGAAGAAATTCTGAAGAAAGAAATACTTAAAAAAACGCGTTTTTAGATCGCCGGTTGGAATCTGATACGACGTAGTATAGCGCCGTCTCGACTCGACCGCGGTCTCAGATTTTGACGGAAGTGGTAATAATAATACAAAATTTAAAATAAAATAAAATAATTTAGGGAAAAGGGCAACCTCGCGAAGACCGACAAGTTGGAATATGCTTTCAGTCAATAACGCAGGTCATT
>JANKKB010027526.1:0-11067 GCA_026225775.1 Bursera palmeri | reverse complement strand
GTTTGACTTCATCCAATTTTTGGCCTGACCTATCAGTGACAGTGTAAGTTGGGTCAAAGCTTAAATCAAAGGTGGGTCAGGCCCAGTCCA
This sequence comes from Bursera palmeri, assembly GCA_026225775.1. NCBI lineage: Eukaryota > Viridiplantae > Streptophyta > Magnoliopsida > Sapindales > Burseraceae > Bursera > Bursera palmeri. The sequence continues at coordinate 10,977 of JANKKB010027526.1, read as the reverse complement.
AGGTTTGACGCTTGCAAGTCTGGCCCGCCTTTTATAATTAAATAAAAAACTTGAACTTTTTATAAATTCAAAATTAATATAAAATTATTTAAAATTAATTTATATTTTTTAAATAGTACATGGGCCACCCTGGCCTGACCTAAACAATAACTAATCCAAAGCCTGGCCCAATAAGATCTAGCATTGTTTCAGTCTGACTTAACCTGGTCCAAAGGCCTAAAAAAGCATGGCTAAAACATGTCGGACCCTGCCTGACCCGACCTTTTACCATCATTAGTTGCCTCTACCACTTACACCCCACCCCACCCCACCTTCACCCTAAAGTCGTGCCTCCACCACCCCGACAACTCTGCCTCTACCAACTCCACCACACCCAAAATTTGTTGCTAGCTAGAGGGAGTGATGTAGACGCGTGGCTCTACACCCGGCACCACTTTTTTATTTGTTTTTTTTTTTTTTTGTTATGTGCTTTATTTCTGTTTTAGCATGGTTTGTCGTTTCTGTTATTTGTTTTCTTTTTATATATATCGCATGAGTTATGTGAGATGACATCTTTTTGGATAAAAAGAAATATAATATTCAGCTCACAAAGCTTTTCTCAGTCCTTTTCTTCTTTCTGTTGGAATACAATAGAACCGATTGGTTTACTGCCTTTTTATTTTTTTTCTTAACCCAACTTATATTATAAGGTTGCGGGTGTTTCTCAATAGGTAGCTGAAGCGCATTCACCAATGCCCGTGAAACCACATTCTCACTACTACCAATGTCTATAATCATATCACATACCTTTTGCTTAATAGTGTAGCGAGTCCGAAAAATTGCATGTTGTTGTGAGCGAAGATTGTCTTTAGGGGAAAACAACAATTTCTCTAAAATGCATGCCAACTATTCTTCATCATCCCCATCAATAATCTCTACCTCCACATCTTCTCCAGAAATAGAGTGTTCTTCATCAAGATTAGGATTTCCATAAGCTATTTGCAACTGTCTTCGCTGGGGACATTCATGAGATCTGTGTCCAGGTTGGTTGCAACAATAGCACTTTCCAAGAATAGGCCTTGTGTAAGGATTGGGTTTAACCACAGAGTTTTGGCCCTTCAAAGGTTTTGAACCAGAGGTAGGCACAATATCAGCTTTGGGTTGACTGTCTGGTCCTTGTTCCACCATAGTCCTACGAAATGTTGCATGTCTCGACAAAGACAACTGTACCTCAACTCTCGTTTCTAATTCAACAGCATGAGATAATTTCCAAATGGTATTTAAAGCCAGCTTTTCTTGAATGGCCTCCTGTAATCCACTAAGATATCTAGCCACCAAATGATCTTCTGACACTGAAAGGTTGGCTCGAGCACTTAAATGGTAAAACTCTTCTGTATAGTCTTTGACTGAACGTCCCTTTTGCCTACAATTATGATACTGTCTGTAGATTAATTGTTCAAAATCTGGTGGCAAGAATCGTTCCCGTAGAAGATGCCTCATGCGAGTCCATTGACAAATAGGTAGCTTGCCCATTCGCCTCCTATTTGACTGCAATTGATCCCACCATGCAACTACTCCACCTCGTAGTTTGTATGCCACTAACTTCACTTGCTTTTCTTTAGGCACACACATATATTCAAAAAAATTCTAGACACTATAAAGCCAATCAAGAAAGCCTTTGATATCAAGCTGCCCATCAAAAGTAGAAATGTCAACATTAATTTTATAATCCATCTCAGTTGAAACACGTCAATTGCCTCTTGGCCTCTAAGAACGCCAGTTATGCACAGTTCACCTCTGGATTTTCTCATATGTATTGGATTATTCCATTCTGCCATGTCGAGGATGCCGATTAGCATCATCTGAGTCAGAACCACAATCTTAAAAACCAGTTCGGGGAAAGACCCTTTCATGGTTACGTCGCCGATCACCACGCTGTGGACCACTTTCAACTCTTTCAGCCATTCGTTCAACCATGTTTATAGTACGCTTCAAATCTGCTACCATTCTATCCATGCGTTGTTCAATATTAGAAACAGTGGTCCATAACTCTGGAATGCCACAACCTCCACCGGTAGCGTGACCATCAGCACCTTCAGTCCAAGACATCTTTACTAAAAAGAGAAAGCTTTTTGTGCTCTGATACCAAAACTGAAGCAGCGAAGAAAAAAAAAAAAAAAGTAGTAAACCAGTTGGTTCTACTGTATTCTAGAAAAAGGGAGAAGAAAAGGACTAAGAAAAGCTCTGTGAGCTGAATATTATTTTTTTTTTTATGCAAAAAGCTGTCCTCTCACATAACCCATGCTATATATATAAAAAGAAAACAAAGAACTGAAACGACAAACCATGCTAAAACATAAATAAAGCACGTAACAGAAAGAAAAGTAAACAAATAACAAAGTGGTGCCAGGTTTAGAGCCACGTGTCTACATCAGGGAGAGTAGAGGAGATAAATCCATTACAAGGCTCAAAGAGAGGGAGATAAGGTCGAAATCTACGGTGGGGTAAATCCGCAACGGGGGCCATAAATGATGGCCACACTGGGGTGGGCTCTGCGTTGGAAATTTCTGGGATTTATTTGGGGTTAAAATTATTTTAATTAAATATTTCTGTATTTATTTTATCTTTAATTATTTTAGTTAAATGCTTTCTAAGATTTCATGCAGTTCACCGATTTGGTTCATCCGAACTATGGCTTATAAAATTCTTTCGTTCTTTCTTCCTCCCACTCTATTCTTTGTTTAATTTCTAGACTTTGATATAATAATTTCTCGATGGTGGTGGCTGGAATTGGTAGCGGCAATGTGCAATGGTGTTATAGGCGGATTTTGGGTGTTTGATTGAAGCGTCTTTTGGATTTTGATTCACTTTTTTGTTATCAATGGTTTGGCGGTAGTGGTGATCATTGAGGTGATGATCAGGTTTTATTAATTTTTAACTCTCATGAGATGGAAACTGGTGAGCACTAGCCAGTGGTGATCGTGCAATTCTGCTGGAATGCATGTGTGCGATTGTGCTGAAGTTTTCGCAGATTTATTTATTAATTTTGAGTATTACCTTTTAAATTATTTTATTCAGGTCGAAATTTTATTCTAATCAATAAATTATAAATAGTAAAAGTCTTATTTGCCCTTATGTCATTACTCATCTCTAGCACCGATGGATTTCATAAAAGGGGTAAATACATAGACACCCCCAAGGTTTGGTCTAAGTAATAAACTCACCTCTATTATTCATAAAGTAACATAAAGATCCTCATTTTGATATTTTAAGTAACATTAAGACCCTATTTTTATGGGTTAAGACCCATGTTTTCCAATTCTGGGGGTGTCTATGTTACTTTATGAATAACAGGGGTGAGATTGTTACTTAGACCAAACCTTGGAGGTGTCTATATATTTACCCCTTTCATAAAAGGAAGGGGTAGGCCTAACAAAATTTTGAAAGGTTACATCTGAGTAATATTTCATGAAAACCTTGTAGTCCATGCTATTTACCTGTATTTATTTTTTAAAAATTAATATTCATTAATAAAATAAAAAATAATCGTATCAGTATATAAATTTTATTTTACAAGTAATTATATGAATTTAAAAAATTTAACACATTAGTGAAGATCGGTGATGTGGCAATAGTGTATTAAGTTTGTGACGTTGAGTTTGTACAAGAAGTTTGTAAGTGTAGAACTATTCATAATTTAATTGGTCATACAAAGCAAGAAATTGGTTTTTTAAAGAAAAAAAAGAGGAAAAAAGACGTGAAAATAAGAAGAAAAATACTCAATTCTTTAATTTAATTTCTGTCATGCACGTAATAGATTTGGCCAAATCTTCTATATATAAATATATATGATTTCAAGTTATTGAGTTTGTTAAGATTCATACCATTATGTTTGTGTAGAAATATTGATTAGAATTGAGTATCTAAAATATGATTACCGATTTTGAGATTGATTAATTATTTCTGTTTTATAAGTGCCCTTTAATTATTATTTTTAGATGTATAGGAAAGATCACTGCTTCAATCCTTTGCTGAACGGGGTGTGACACTGAATCTTGTAATTAATAATTGATAAATACAAATAAACGAAACAAACAACATAACTGACAATTTGGATGCAACAATGAATATTATCCGTTGAACAAACTCTAATCAGAGCAGCAAGCCCCAATATGATATTGACACATGCACGCATTAGCAAAAGATTGGTTTCATGGTAGCAGGGCAATTTATGGCAAATTGGCAATAATTAAACATTATGGAGCCTCCCACTTGCGGCCTTGCAGCATAGATAAGGCAAATTTTTTATATCATTAACATATCTTTCCATCAACCCAACAAACAGAAAATTTTAAGCATATGCAAGAGACCAATGTCTTCTGTTCTCTCTCTCTCTCTCTCGTTCACAATCAAAGTTTTGTCAATGAAATCAAATAATAATAATTCCGAGAAATTCAGATTTCAACCACACCAGATGCATCATCATCCACGTCACTCTTAATAAATAGCTCCTTTCCCGCTCCCAACTTGCAGAGGTCTCTCTCTCTTTAGTCCTCAGCATGATCGTTGCTGCAATTTCTTTTTATTTGTTTTGGCTTTCTCTATCCAACACCTTCTGCCCTGAACGTCTATCCGGATTACCTCTCTCAAGGAGTAAGAGGGCGCTCTCCTCCACACACTTGGCTTGCAATTTGAGACAATTTGCGTTCTAGCTCTATCGTTGCTATCTTAATTCTCGTTGATCGGATAATAAAAGACTACTGCGTCTATGTGCTTATGTTTGGGCTGTTCACCAGTCATGTGGCCTAGACTAGTTGCGAATAAAATCATGAGAAAGAGAACGGGAAGCAACAACTTCGTCGCAGATTTACCGAGCTATGGAGAAACCTTGCTTGAAATTACAAGCTTAGAGTCGCCATCTTTGAGCCCGGAGACTATCTTCAATCATCAGAAGGAGTCACACAACTACAAGTAAGAAACAACAAAATGCACACTGCTTTGCTTAGCCTCATTTCTTGACTGTTAATAATGTCTATCATAATCAAACCGAGCTATATATTCCCTCTGGTTTTGGGCTTAATTCTCTGTTCTTATTGCTTTCATTTTCATTTTTGTCGTGAAGACTTTTTGTTAGCACATGGAACGTTGGTGGGGTTGCACCAAGTGAAGATTTAGATATGGAGGATTGGCTGGATACACGCAACAATTCCTGTGACATCTATGTTTTAGGGTAATTAAAAACCTTCGGCAATGAAAAATTATGACAAATAGTTTAACATGTATGTTAATTTGTCTATAATTCCTGTAATTACAGGTTTCAGGAAATTGTACCTTTACGAGCGTCGAATATTTTGGGTCCTGAGAACAAGAAGATTGTCATGAAATGGAATTCCCTGATTAAGAAAGCACTAAGCAAAAGGAAACAACATTTCCAAGACGAGAAAAACCAAAATCATAAACTTGGAGAAGAAAAGTTAGTCGAAAAAGGCGATAGTATTCCTGATCAGGAGTTTCGTTGTATCATAAGCAAGCAGATGGTTGGCATCTTTATATCAGTTTGGATCCGAAGCGACCTTCGTCCATACATCCGGCATCCAAGTGTCTCATGTGTAGGTTGTGGCATAATGGGCTGCCTTGGAAATAAGGTAATTCAAATGCCAAATTGAATAATTATCTTATGTGAACATTTCAACGATATATTCACAATTATATCATCTTCTTATAAGTTCGTTTTTATCATAACGAAACAATCTATTTTTCTAATTTTGGCTTGCAGGGCTCTGTGTCAGTTAGATTTCAATTACACGAAACAAGCTTCTGCTTTGTATGCACTCATTTAGCTTCAGGCGGTAGAGAAGGAGATGAGAAGTATAGAAACTCAAATGTTGCTGAAATATTTTCTCGCACAAGCTTTCCTGGAGGCCCTTCACTTAACAATTTGCCGCAAAATATTCTACATCACGAGTATGTAAAACCCAAACCATTAGATTAATGATGAATTTAATTTTACTTTAATTCGCTTCACAAAAAATCCTGAAAATAAGACAAATAAAATTAAATAAGTAAGAGGTCTTATTTTTCAACTTTGGAATTTTCGATATAGCTTTAGGCCGCCAAATATTTAAAAACAAATATATTCTGCTTCGGCCTTAAATAAATTGAGTCGTTAGCCTTATTCATGATTATTTTATAGGGTGTGGACTCATTATTTGGTAGATAAACTACTTGATCGATCAATATAAATGAATTATAGTTTACTACTTGTAAACACCTATTTCTTATAATAATCCAGTTTTTTAAAGAACGTTGACTTGTTAATCAACAAATTAAAAAATAACTTTTTGCCTTAATTTCTTCATGCATATACAGTCAGGTAATTCTGCTTGGAGATTTAAATTATAGAGTTTCATTACCAGAAGAAACAACACGATTGTTGGTGGATAGAAGAGATTGGAGACAATTGCTAGAAAATGATCAGGTAATAACCTTGCTAATTATGCAAATATATTTTTTTCAAACTTTATTAATTAATTAATTATGTTAATTTATTTTCTACTGAACTTGGAATTGAACTTGTATTGTGATGTAGCTAAGAACGGAGCTGATGCATGGTCAATTACTTCAAGGTTGGCACGAAGGAACAATCAAATTCGCTCCCACTTATAAATATTGTCCAAATTCTGATGCATACTATGGATGCGCTCAAGGCAAAAAAGGCAAAAAGAGACGAGCACCTGCATGGTAATCTTCATAATTCTAGTGTTCTATCAAACTTTTAAAATACCCATTAAATTGATTACTTGATTAATCAAATTAATTTGTTTAATTAATGTCCTTCCGTCAGGTGTGATCGAATAATTTGGTATGGAAAGGAACTGAAGCAACATCTTTATACTAGAGGAGAAACAAATTTGTCTGATCACAGACCCGTCAAGGCAATATTCACTGCAGAAGTCGAGATTTTACAAACCTTAAAAGGTATTCAAGGTTTCTTCATGTCAGAAAGGTTCGAGAGGATAACACTAGGGGATGATTTTCTATGTAAAGGCAGATCGTCAAGCTTCCAAATTAGAGGATGATGGTAACCTTTATTATATATGAGTGTTATAGATGTCTAATAAATTATAATACATGTAAAGAAAATGGAGTTTGTTGGGTGAGTTAACAGTAAAGTCAGTTTTCTTGCTTTCCATTTTTCTGTAAACCGGAGAACCAGTCTCAGTCGTCCTATCTCTTTCAATGGATTATAAAATTAATGTTTGTTTTGGTCTAACAGTTATGGTCGGAATAAATTAATTAATTGATACACTCGCGATCAGCTTTTTGCTTGCTAACCTCCATGCACGCATGTTAATCACATCTTAATAAATTCAACACTCCAATGATTAGTGCAGCCAAAGAATAACTTTGATTGGAGGATCTTAACAATCAGATCTTGTAAACTATATAGAGTTTTTGATGAATATATGACAATAATGGAGTCGGCGAGTTGTTAATTAATTACAAAAACAAGTGGATTCCACAGTGAAACACTGTGAGAGCATCATCCCAAGTATTTTTTTCCCTAAGTTGATCGTCTATATCTTTGACATGAAGTTTCTTTTATTTTTGTGCTATAAAGATATGAATTTTATAACTACAAGTTGCTCAAGGATATAGTTTAATGGAGAAAGTAGTTCTGTACCAACTCCAGGTTTGTATTGGACATGGTATATCCGGAAATTGAAGGCAAAAACCCTAATGAATTAATTTATTTCTTTTGGCCCGGAAGTTACTAGAATCGTTCAGTTTTTTATATAAATTAAATCTCTTTTCAATTGATTAGAGAAGCTAGCCTGTTTTGTTTAAACCAGAACATCGTTTTTTGTTCCATCGTGACTTTGAAATAATTATGAGATTGATGCCGTGAACTTAGGCATATAACATGTATATGCAAGCAACTTTTGAGGCTTAATGCAAAAGTATAATAGATAAAAGAAATAAGAGTCGTGCAAGTCTAAACTGCTAATTAATGTTAATTTGAGAGTATTTTTTTATATAGTAGTCTTAACTTATACCTTAAGAGCATATACTAAGGCCTCGAAAGAAAAGTAAATTCTTATTATTTAAATCATTAATCTATCTTAAAATTTGCGTTAAATTAATTATTTTACTACATTTAATAAATATTGTAATAAAAATTAAAAATTAAAATGATTTGAATACACGTTGTTTGAGGTCTTAACATGTGCTCGTAGGGTATATATTAAGGCTATCATTTAACTAATTACCTTGTTGCACAATTGAGTTAATGAACTTACGTAAACCACATTAACTATCTAATACTCTCAATAGAATTTTCATCTTTACTTTTAACCCTCAATTTGGGCAATTATGTCTTTGTGATTTCTCTCATTTTGTCATTCAACATGTTTATTTTATTGTTGAGCAATTTTCTTGTATAGATAACCAAACATCTTAATTATCAATAATAATATACTCATCCCAAATTCTATTACAACTTTTATATGTGTTAATTAATACAAATGATTGTTAAGTGGATGATTTGATGATGTAATAAATAATGTGATAGAATTTAAATTCCTTTCATATCATTTGGGATACATGATTTTGAGATAGATTTTAGGAAGTGTATCACTTGTAACATCACATGTTACTTGGGAATAACATATTCAGATAAGTTAAATACCCTCTGAGCTCCTTAAGTTGTTGGATGCCTTTTGGGTTGCGAAGCTCCAGAACAAAACCGTGATGGACCATGTGTTCAAAGCCAACAATACTTGATAGTGGGTCGGGGTGTTATGAAATGATATCAGAGCCTATCCCAACCATAAATGAAAGGAGGGGTGAATGTAACATCTTGCATTGCTTGAGAGCTTCTTAAGCTATTTGAGGCCATTTAAAACATAATAAAAAATGACAAGAAGTCTTAAAGTGTGCTCTTAGGCCACATGTTAAGACCTCAAAAAGCATGAAATCTGATCCGAGATGATCTCTTGCAAGGGAAGGAGATAAGAAGAAGTCACATAGTCTTATAAAAATAATCAGGTAGCTACATTCACGTTGCATGGAGGGCTGCAGGTGCATACATGAAAGTCTTCCTTATTTGGTCTCATTTATTACGAAAGTGTGGGGTCATTGGTTGCATAATTGCACGCACGTAATAAGCTACTTCATATAAGTACCAGCCCACTTTCTTTATATTACAGAGAAAGTGGAGAAAGTGGAAAGTAGTTAATTGTTTTCTTTGGAACATGGAAACAGTTGTAACCATTTCATGGGAGCTTTTTAAAAGGGAACCTGGAAGAGTGAATGAAAAAAGGAGATTTGCTTGCATGTAATTGTTTCAAGAGACGAGTTCTTGTATGCAAAGAAAAGATAAGTTGGTCTTTTGCTTCTTTACATGTTTGAGTAAGAATTATCAGATCAAGTTTGGTATCAGAGCCGAGTTTTAAAACTTGCATGAAGTCTGCATGTATGGTACTAACTAAGTCTGGATATCAGACAACATGAGAGCCTCTGACCATTCTAGAAGTTCATAGAAAACAATCCGAAAACGTAGCCATGTCAACTGACAAGGAAGTCGCTACAGAAAACACAAACCTTGCCATAAAGGTTGACAAATTAACATAATAATTGAAGGCAATTCTCTCCTGGATTTAGGTTCAACCATCTACTTTAACTAGAAAAGAAAAGAGTGACATCCAAGAATCCCCTTCACAAGCTCCAGTGACAGGGGAGGAAGACAAATTCAGGTTAAATTCAAACCTGAAGGGTGAAGATGATGATGTTATTCGAGATGATGTCAGTGTTGTTTCACTTACCGAAACAAAATTTCGTCCTTTCAAAGTTGAAACCCAAGTGGAAATTCCCACTTTGATGGCATAATTGATACAGAAAAATTGGATTCATGGATTGATCAACTCAAGACTTACCTCTCTCTTTATGGGTTTAGTAATTCAGAGAAAATTTCATTCGCTCGGTTAAAACTAACCAATCACGCATTAACGTGGTGGAATGCTTATTTGAAAAATGATTATGAGCAAGAAATCACTTGGAAAGAATTCATACAACTCCTTCGTTAGGAGTTTTATCCTATGAGACATTCACAAGATAGGTGGGCTCATTGGCATAACCTTCGACAAAGACATGAACAAACAGTGCAGAGTGTACCACAAAATTCCTGCAGGTAGCGGTGACTCTAGGAATCGCCCTTAGCAATGAAGATGTCTACACCAAATTTGTGGCTGGTCTACATCGTTCAATCCAAAGTGAGATGCCTTATACAAGGTTATGAATATCTCCTAGGCAAGTTGTATTGCATTTGCAATCAAAAGAAAGAACAAAACCAACATGTGTGCCGAGAGCAACTAGTAATGGAAAGAAAAAAGAGGCTAGTAAACCTTTCAAAAAACAATCCCATAGTAATTCTTTTTCCTCCTTAAAATCTAACAAATATCGTGAATGTTGTAAGATTTCAGGACATGAGAAGGGAAAGTTCTGGAAGCACTATCCAGAACTATTTCGTACAAAATGGAAGAAAGATGAGAAGGGAAAATGCACGATGACAGTCACTATGGCAAGTGACCCGATCGAACTTGAACAAGTCGAGAAGGCTGACAAGAGTCTGTCTTTGATGGCAATGCCGAAGGAGATAGGCTCTAGCTTGTCTACCACAATTGATGAGAAAGAGGAACTTTTTAATGTGCCAATTCAGATTAAATAAGAGGTCATTGAGGCCATTGTGGATACTGGCAGCCAGAAGAATTTAATTTTCGCAAGTTTAGTACAAAAATTGGGCCTAGACACAACACCTCATCCCAAGCCTTATCCATTAGGGTTGATTCAAAAAGATATGGAACTCAAAATTGATAGGCAATGTACATTTCAATATGCAAACACTAACCAATATATTGATGAGATCACCTGTGAGGTGGTTCCCTGTGATATTTGTCAAGTCATTTTTTAGAGCTCTTATCTATGGGAGAAGGACACCAT